>BPLR01003931.1:0-179740 GCA_021605095.1 Caerostris extrusa
TCAGGCAAAAGAAAGAGACAAAAGCAAAACAAATTTTACCTCTATTTGTAAAGTCTAGTTTTATTAAACAAAAGGTAAAGAGCAAAAAAGATGCTATATGTTTGACATAATTAATAAAAAATTGCGATTTTTACTCCCAGGAGAAAATTTCAAAAAAAAGAACCTATTTACAAAAACAGTATAGCATGGTTAGTATGATGGTTAATATGGAGTATGTCTCCCGGACGATGCAATATAGGCCTTTACAAAGCCTAGGCATGCTGAGTATCAAATTATCAATCTGATCTTGGGAATATTACACCACTCATCAAGCAATGCCTCCGAAGTTCCGGTTGACAGGGAGGGGTTGACGGGTTGGCACTTCGGCCAAGCTTATCCCACACATGCTCTATTGGATTCAAGTCCGGTGAGTATGCTGGCCAATCTATACGGGGATATCCTCCAATTGAAGGAATTCGTCTACAATGTTAGGGACGGGCGTTGTCATCCATAAACAGGAAATTCAGCACCCATGGCGCCCCGAAAAACAAACGTACATGTTGTTCCAGAATGACATCCCGATAGATGTGGCCTGTCATCGTTACACTCTGAACATGCAGATCAGTTCTGGGAACCAAGAATACCCTCCCAAACGAGCCATCCTGCACCACCGTAACGGTGTCGTTCAATGGTGTTCTCTTTGGTGGTAAAGGGTACCTGGCGTTCTCCATATGAAAGTCCGGCGAGAATCAGACTGCAAACCAAACCTGGACTCCGTCGAAAACATCACACAAGACACTGTTGTGGTGTCCACATTGCATGCTCTCTACTCCAGGTAAATCGCAGGCGACAGTGAGTTGTTGTAAGTGGAAAACATCTGACAGGCCTACGAGCATATAGACCAATGTGCCCTATGCGTCTGTAACTTGAAACTGTCGTACCGGTAGCTGAAGAGAGCTGACGAGACAGGTCTGATGCTGTGCCCCGTCTGTTTCTTTTGGCAGTAACTGCTAAATACCGCTCCTCCATTCGGCGTTGTAACTCGGGGGCGACCTGTGCTGTAACATCTACCCCATATCATCATCTTGGAATCGTTGCCAAAGCCTGGAGATGACACTCTGGCCGATTCCAGTTCCTCGGATACCTCGTCATTGCGACGTACTCATCCGCGCCATCTGGTGGTTTCCTGTAATTTGCATATTCTTTTTTAAGATGTGTGATAATTCTACAGGTGAAATTTTTATTTTAGAGTTCAATTTCTGCGTGATTCTGAATTATCCTTTAATTTATGGACATGAGTGTACATTTCATTCTGATCAAGAACTGGATATGTGCAGGCTAAAAAAATAGCTTAATAGTTAACATATTTGTACGACTAGATATTACGGTGGAGTGTCGAGAAGGAAATTCTTTGTTAGCATAAGAAATTGAAAAGTTACAATATTTGCCAGAAACATGAGAAATGTTTCTGGATTGTTATATTTGCTAATGAAAGCAAATGTAATCGATTTGAGCTACTGATTGAATAATATTTAAAAATGTAAAAGAAAATTTTAAAAGGAGAATTTATTAAAATTGCTGTACTATTTCTGTAGAAGAGTATGGTGTGAGGGTGCATTTCATGCATTAGTAACTTTGAATTTATTGTAGGCCCCTAGATCAGGAAATGTATATAGATATTTTAAAGGAATATTTAAGATAATCAAAAATTAATTTGGTCTATATTCTTTTGTTAAAGGAAGAAAAGTTTTTTATGTTTTGTTAAAATTTTTAAAGAAAAAAAGTTTGGGAGCCACTACTTAATTTCTTTTTCTTATTACTAGTTTATTTTAAAAGGAATTAGCTAATGATTTACGTAACGAATTTTAAAAAAATGGAAAGTTTATGTAAGTATTCTATTACAATACTATTTAAATTTTTTTTTGGTTGTCAACTGTCTATCAGAGATTATTTCCAGCAAAAATACGGACATATACGGGGACGGAAATATAAAATGGAAATATATCATTGGCACACATTAAAAAGATTCAATTGTTTACTAAATATCGCAAGTAGCAAGTAATTATTATCAACAAAATTATTTGAAAAACTATCTTTTGTGGTTATTGAGTTAATAAACTATTTGAACGTATTATTGATCAAAACAGTTTAATAATTTATATTTGTATATTCAAGAAATACTTTTAGTTTTTTGTCATTTTCAGTATTTTTTACAGTAGTGACAAACAAAAATATTTAACCTATTGTTTTTTTATTCTTTCTTTTTCAGATCCTTAAAAGTAAGCAACTAATTTTTGAATAAAAATGCAAACTGTTTTTAAAAATATATATAATTTTAGGCTATTAAAATGATGAAGATGTGAAATATAGTATTTTATTACAATAATATAATATTTAATTCAGTTTACTAATAAGAGGTAAGATAAAGGCTATTTATGTATTCTTAAATGTTGGCTTCATTGACAAAATTCTAAGACAAATTACTATTTAAAAACGGTAATTAGTTTATCTAACATGCTTTATAAAATAATTAAATATCCTTTATGGTACAAATTGTGCACTATGAACATGAACATTTTTAAATGTTTACTAACTAAACTAAAGAAAATTACCTGAATCAAAATTTAACTATATCATACAGAATAATATATTATCGAAACTAGATATTAAAAAGTACGATTGGAATTTTATTCCATTTAATATACTTTTAAGTATCAAACATTCCTTTCTTTTATCAAAATTCCTCCTATTATAAGCAAAGACAATGCTTTTGAAAAAAAAAAGATAAACAAACAACTATACAAATTTTATGATGATATAATTATACATTAAGATTCTTATTTGTTTTCCTTAAATTAAATTATGTTTTTATTGCTTCTTTAATAAACTTGACTTTTGTTTTGTTTTTGCAAACGAAAGTTACTAAGTCTTTTTTACCATAGATAATAACAATAATTAATATTTAGTTGTGCTCAATATTTCTAAAATGATAATTTACTAATTTTTCACATTATTCATTATATATATCCTTAATTCATTAAAAAAAATAATAGAACTCACATTAATATATTTTTTATGGGTTTCTTTTTTTTACTAGAATTTCACAAAACAATTTAGATGGTGTAAGTAAAATTATTTAATGAAAGCATTTAAAATTCTAAATTTTATCGAATTTTTTGATATAGAGAATATATATTTTTAATTCAATTTTATTTTGGCACCAGTATATATTTTATTAGGTATTTAATATAAAAATATTTAATGAGTTTAAATATCTCCTCATTTAGAAGCTTCTGTGGGATAATTACATTAAAATTAATTTAAACCATCCAATAAACTTAAAGAAATTATCCATTTTCTAACGATAATATTTTTTCACTTTAGAAAAGTTAATACTTAACTTTTTCTAATCTGTTATCTGAAAACAATATAATGATTAAAAGCAGCTATCAAAAACCAACATCAAATATGCTTAATACTACTGAGCCAAAAAGTAAGACCAATTATTTTTTTTCAAAAAATCTTTATTTATTCTTCCAAAATTTCATCGCCTTCAAAAGCAATCCCCTCCGAATAATAAATAATGCCCCTTATGCCTACTTTTTTTTCCACCCTCAATGCATGCTAAAAGTCATCGGCAGGATGGCCTTCAAAAACGCGCGGCAATTCACGTAGAATCTCTTCAATCGATTCAAAACGGTGTCCCCGGAGTGGTCTTTTTGAGTTTAGGGAATAGCCAGAAGCCACACGGTGTTACTACGGTGGTTGTGGAACGATATTGGTTTCCTTTTTTGGCTAAAAATTCGCGAAAATCAATGTAGTGTGAGATGGCGCATTCAGTGTTTTCGGTACCAATCGAGATTTGACGCGTTTAAGTTCCAAAAGGGAATTAACCGATTCTTTGAAATTCCATCATTGGCAAGGTCTCTAATTGTAAATAGAAGGTTTGCAAGCATCAAAATCTTTAATTTTTTGACGTGACTTCGTCGGTTGGGTTAATGGTCAACCAGAGCCTCTCTTCTCGTCTCTGTTTATAACTCAGCGGATATCAATTTAAAGTAGCGTATTAAAATTAATTCATTTATTTTCAAACCATAATATAATTCTTTTAAAATTATGAAACATATATCAGAAGTTGTAGGCTAAAATGTATTTTAGATCTTAAAGCAGTTGTGTCAAAACCGATTTGTAGTGAAATACGGCTTGAATGTAAAAGTATCTCTTTTCTTTATAAAGCAGTTGTGTAATTGTCTCGAAATCGTCTTCGCGCAATCGGCTCTCATAGATGAGTATTTGATTATCCCATAGCAATGCAACACCTTCTGATAGAAGTGAGCACCCAGCCCTCGAAATGTCAACCGCAAACTCATACTGCGCGTGTTTACCACTGCAGAAGGGTCGAATTTTATTCGCAGTGTAGTGCTTGCCATTCCCTCATCGAGATTCATTATATGCGACCTACCAACCCTGGTGGTGTAAAAGTTGTCGCCTTGATGATATCAATTAATCGATCTCATTTAGTCCACTCTATCCCCTCCAGTGCATATGAAAGGGATGGTCCAGGCGGCTGCAAATGGCATTCAAAAAAGAAAGCAGCTATTCCTCCTCAGCTATTCTTGGTGGCGTTACATGGCCGAGAAGACCCTGAAAGCAGCCCTAATATAAGATGCCATGTGTTTATTTGCTCTTTAATGGCCAGCACGTTTTATGAAAACCATCTGTGTGACCCAATCTAATTAGCGCGCAAGCGGCGAGCATCGATTTTCTTCATGCAACAGCAAAGGCAACTGAAATTCATTAGCAAACTCCCTCGCATCCTCTCGGATCAAAGGAGAACGTCTACGTGAACGTATTTGCAAATTCAATAATGACCGCAAATGCATTCGCAGGAGGTGGTCTCCACGGGGAGGTACTCCTGAGGTCCTGTCTCGGCGATCGATGCGAAAGTTTGGTTCCTTTTAAAACTCCTCCCCACACATCTCCAACATAAATCACCCGTTCATCCCCTGGACTACGGCTCCAAGGAAACTTCCCATTGGTCAGTAACGTCCGAGCAAGGTTCTTTGGTCGAATATGAAAAGGCCCCTCCCATCTGACCGGGCCCCACCAATCCTTACTTTATCATCGGAGGGGGTCACATTTTTGCCTACCTTCGACTGCACTTTCTTGTCCTGAAGGTTTCGGCCCGCGCGCATTCCAGCTGACCGAATCGATACAGCCATTGATGCAAATTGCTCAAACTCTTTTTCCTGTTTCCGGTCAAATTGGGATAAATACCTTTGAAAGTTGGTCCCCGACCGATAGCTTAATGATTTGTTTGCAAAATGTTTGCTAATTTCAAACACCGTCCGACTTGACGATGCTTGCTAAAAATTCTTTGGCGAAGTGTCATTAATAGTAGAAACCAACTCGAGTTCGAAGAATGGCTGTCCAACCCATTCGAGCCCAACTTAAAATGATAAGTGTCAAGGAATTGCTTGTTCCTGACAACAACCCTTCTAAATTGAGATTTTCAGAGAATGCCTTTGGTGTGCCGAAAAACTATTTTTGTTCGGCTTTTATTCTCTCACGCGGTTACAAATGTTGGCGTATTTACTTGTCACTGACCATTTCAAAATATACATCTAAGTTAAACAATTAAAATCAGAATCTTATCAACTTACATTCCTGATATTCCTATTATTTCTCCAAAATTAGTTTCCGATAATACAAAAGAAATGTAAACTACACTTTTAATTCAAGAATTAAAAATTGATTTTTTCGTATGATGGTTTATTTATATCCTATAAATATTATTATTGATATCTTACAAAAACACATGCATAAATATAAAAAACAACCAAAAATCAGTGGAAAAAACACAGCTAATGGCAGATCAAACATGCACCAAAAAGGAGGAAAACAGGTATATTCTGTACTGTGAGTCTGTTTTAAGTACATAATAAGCTGTAATAAAATAAAATAAAAATGTCTTTTTATAGAATCTCATTCTAATTAATGACAAAAAATGATTTTTAAGAATCTCTTAAGCACAAGTTTTTTTACATGCTTAAGAGATTCTTAAAAAATATATGCATGAAAAATACTGTTTTAAAAGTACTTTGTTGAAAAATACTGTTACATTTATTTAATTCTTCATTACATAATTTGTTTTCATGAATTAAAGAATTTATTTAAGGAAAAATATTAAAACTGCCATAGGTTTCTCGAATGTATCTCTCAATCTTTTATACAATTTAAAAAATAGCATAGCGCATAATAAACATTTTCTACTGGTCTAAATTTGGTAAAATTCGATTTACTTTTAATTTGGGATTTATTTTAAATTTGATACATAAATATTATGAAAGTTTCTTTTTTTAGTTATTAAAATATTTAATATTGCATACAAATGCAAAGCATGCATTTCAAATTTAAACATGCATTTCGTAGATTGTATAAGAAAGATTATCAGAAAATTGAAGAAATAAAAAAAAATTTTATTGAAAAACGAGAAAGTAATATAAAAAATAATAATTTTTTAATATATCATAAAATCATTAATTTATTATTGATTTACAGGCATGATTTTTTGTGTCTTTAAATAAGGTATTCCAAAAAAACATTGCAATTATATCTTTTTTGTTCCATTATTAGACAAAATTTTATGTCCTTTATGACAAATAGGTAAATATTCTTTATTTAGAATTTAAGAGATAAACGTGAATTTTAAAGTAAAGCTAATGTTTATATGTTTTATAACCTATAAATATTATTATTGACATCTTACATAAACATCTATGCATAAATATAAAAACGCAACCAAAAATCAGTGGAAAAAACACAGTAATGGCAGATCAAATACAAACATGCACAAAAAAAAGGAGGAAAATATGTATATTCGGTAATAAATTATTAAAATATATAAGAGATTAAATTAAACAAATTTTAATAATTTTTCTTTTATAAGTTATTTTTATCAAATTTCGATTTGTTTGAGTTTTTTTTTTTTTTTCATTTTTTTCTTTTATTAGGTACCTTTAAATACCTTTTACCGAATTTTTAAACTAATACAAGAGAAAAACTAATTCATTCATATTTAAAAGTGATTTAAAATATTTTTAATCTTATTAAATTATAATAATTAACTAAATGTTCAGTTATATAAATAGTATCCTATTGTACTTAAAAAGTTATTCCTGTAATTTTCTTTGTTTCTAAACAGATTATGATTCTAATAAGCTTATTTTTTTCTTGAAGGATAAATAAAAATGTGCAAAATATATAAAAAATAAGTATACACCAAAAAAAAATTATAATAATATCTTTAATCTTTACAAATTTTCTTATATATTTTTTCTGTGATTTTTCATTATATAAAAAAATAGGTAAAGCAACCACTTCATACACATTTCTTTCAGGATTATTTAGTTACTTAGTAGTTATATTCTAGTTATTAAAAGTAAGTTAATTAATAAAATCAAAGTAATTAATAATTGAAAAATATAGTACGATTAATTAAATATAATTACTATTAAAATAAATATTTTCCAGTGAAATGTATAATATAAAGTATAACCATTATAAAGCTTCTCTTTTCTTAAACATGTAAAATTAAAGTTTCAAGTACAAGTACAAGTATTTTATGTACAGGAATGTTATAATTATATACAAGATTACATATCTAACCAATTTATAAGCATTTAATATTTATTAAATAAGTATATTAAGTATTTAGTATTAAATAAGTATATTAAGTATTTAGTATTAAATAAGTATATTAAGTATTTAGTATTAAATAAGTATATTAAGTATTTAGTATAATAATACTTTAATAAGTATTTAGTTTGAAATTCACTGGAATTTGGCGACAACAAAGAGCTGTTCATGGTAATTATAACAATATTAAGTGAACCATTAAGTTATCAGAAAATTAGTAAAAATCTATCGAATTAGTACTAATATAATTTAGTAATAGTTGAAGATGAGTAAAAAGCTTATATGTTATAATGTTATAGTAAAGCTTATATCTTTTAATTTAATAAATTAATAATTTTATTAAATTATTTTCCTTGTCTTGTTCTGCTGTAATTAGTTATTTAAAAACTTTTAACCTCTAAGATTCTTGTAAAAATAGCAGAATTTTCAATCAACTTGATGATTCAAGTTAAAGGAATAATTTTATTTACATACATAAAGTATATATCACATTCACTCAAAAAATATATTGCACTAAGAAATACAAGCCACTCAAAATATTTATATATATATATATATAACTCAAAAGATATGTATGTCCCTCAAAATATTTATAAATATCACTCAACAACTTTTTTTCACATCAAAATTATCATTTAATATTATTATGAAATTTCAAACTCATTTTCAGCATTTGTTATCATTTTAAAGCATTATAAGTTTTTATAATTTTTGCATTTTAAAAACTCTTGGTATTTATGAAAATTATTCATTGTATAAGTACGTATTACTTCTTATAGTTAGTATCATTAAAAATAATTGCAATTATTATTATTTATTGAAGGATTTAGCAATAAATATTGAGTGATAAAGTAATAATATTTCTGTTCTACTATATTTTAATAGATTATCTCCTGTTTTTCACATTGGTGGGGTGAAAAGATTTCATTTCTTTTCAAATGTAACAAAACTAATCTTCATAATTCTTCTTCCAAAAGAAAAAAAATATTCAATGTAAATATCAAAATTATCATTATCATCAAAGTTTAAAGACAATGGAATTGTTTAATTTTAGTTTAAAAATACAGGTGAATTAATAATAAAAATAAAAATATAACAAAATAATATTAATAAAAATAAAAATAATATTAAGCATTAAATTTTTAAACTTAAAGGATAGTTTTAAACATTAGTTAATGAATTTAATTAAAATGAATTCAATAAATGAATAAATGAATTTAATTCAGAAACAATAATAAGCAGGAAAAAATTTTAATCCGTTATATTCCAGTGAAATTGTTCTGTATAACTGGATAATTTGTAAATACTTACTGTGAGGATTTATTCTTGACTTGTTTTCTAATTTATCATCTAATCTTAATCTAATTCAATCTGATTTTGAAAACTACTTTGAAGGAAATTTGTCAGTTACAAAGAAATTCCTTTAAGAATAAAGGTGTAAGAGTGCAAAATAATATGATAAATATCCAATATAAAAAATTTAATATTTCACCTGAAAATACTGTAAGGGATAATACACAGTTAAAAATATTATTCATTAATGTATTTAAATACGTAACTCTTTTTTTATCAGGTATATACGAAAATATTCTTTTAAACAGCAACTGATATTAACTTCTATGGAAATTAAATAAATAATTACCTTTATTTTCAAATTCAATGTTGAATTTTTTTTTTTTTTTTTTTTTTTTTTTTGAAAAAACATTAATATTGGACAGTGCGCGATTAAAAAAGTAGAGGAAAAATTTAAGTTCTTTAAATAAAGATAAAAAAAAATAAAGGCTTCTAATTTATATTAATAGGTTCAAATTCAGTAATTAATTAATATTAAATATTTAATTAATTAAATAAAGAAATCTATTGCATTCGGATGTATATTTTGAATAATTAGGCTAAAAATAAATAAAATAATTAGTCTAAAAAAACCATCAAAAATCTTTTTGGAAAAACAATTTATTTAAAATATATTCAATAGAATTTGTGGGGGGGGATTATAAAGTATATCAAGGCTATATAAAAAGTTATAAACAGTTAAATATAAAAGCAAGATTTAGAATAGTTATAATAATTATTAATAATCAATCAATATAGGCGGTCACTCATGATTTTGCGCTTAGAAATTCTATATGTTAATTACTTTATTAATAATTTTTACATTGCACAAATGCTTAAAAGGGAGAACATTGAAACTAACAAGTGCATCACAAAAAATAAAAAATTAATTTCTAAAAGAAATTACATAAAATTATAAATTAAAATTCAATCTTCTTTCCGCTTTTGCTAGCTCATCGATTACATCATTTATGTGATTCAATATTTCGATGAATATTTAATAATACTAAACCAGGAAAATGTTTAATCAACAAAATCAGGCGCGATAATAAAATTATCAGTGATTGGAAAATCTAATAAATATTTAACAGATCACAATAGGGCCTAAGTTGAAATTGGCCATATTTTTGAATCCATATTTGGCTGGATATACATGTTAACTATATATGAATTCAATAAGTAATTATATTTATAACGATTTCAATAGAAAATTATCATTTTTAGGATTTAAAAAAAAAATTATCACACATTCAATTAACACGAAAAATTTCATAATGTAAAAGTAATGCTTATGTAATTTTAATTAAGAAATGGCATTATTTTTTAATCATCCATTAAAATTTGATTATCTGATCTTAGTTATAAGAATAAGAATTGTTTATTTGATTAATAATTATGTAAAATTTCTTTTAATTATTATTTTGTTGTCTAATAATTTCAAATAAGGCTACAGTAATTATCATTTTCGAAAAAAATATTTAAAATTAAATTTTCTTAAACATCTTATAATAAAATCATTCATTATTTTTATAAGAGAAATTATCGAAATTAAAGAAAAAAATTAAAGCGCCAATAAGCTAAACTTTTAAAAATTATTTTAATAAAAGAGGCATTTTTTTCGCGATATTTAAAATTTTTCTTTCATCTTCTCCTCACCTAGGGCTATATACTTCTCTACCAGTTAGAAAGAAATATCTGTGGGCCTCGAGTATATCACAAACTATCCACTGATGGTGGGGGGACAATGCTTTCCGGGAAGATTATCAAGGGTAACTGCCTCTCATTTGAGTGTCTTTATGGGACAGAAAAACGTAAAACTCGCACAAGATAGTCTGACTATAGATGCGAGACGGTTTTCCCACACACAATCACCATTGAGTCTCCTCGTTTCTGAAAGCAGCGACTACAACAATGCCGTCTACGGATTCGAACTTCAGCCCTTCAGCAGGCTAGCTACGCATGTTGACACACAACCATGAGTTGGGATAAATTTTTAAACTTCTGTGCAATTTAAACAATTGTAATAAAACATTTTCTATTTTTTTCTACATTAAGTTAATTACATTTATCAACGAACAATGATTCTAAAAATCCGAGTAAAATCATTTAACAAAACATTTGTATTTATACGAAAGTCGAAAATGCTGTATTATTTTTTAAATTTATGCAATGTTTAAATTTAAAAAAATTAAATATAAGTTCACCCTATATATATCATATTACTTTAATCCTTACGAAATATTTTTGAAGACCGGACTGAATTGAGAAAAGCTGAACCCAAAGTTTCTGCGTCAATGCCTATCGAAATGCCATAAATCAATAGACTGGAAAGTTTTTTTGTTGTATTAAAGAATAGGAGAAGAGTACACCTCTATATACTTCTTTATGACTGTACATTTCAAATTGTAATGGTACAATGTTGGTACAAGAAAACAATCCCAAGGTTACACACTAAGTAATATTTATTCTACGATATTTTGCCATTCTAATAAAGAGGATTTCATATCAAAATACCCGGAATTGTATAACACCTTTATGTTTTTAAAATCCCTTTTTAGAGAAAAAAATTTTAATAGATCGTTCATGACATATTTTATATAAGAATTATATTTATGCTTATACATTAATTTCGAAATGTTAGCTAAATATATTTTATCAATTAAAATTTTTTTAATTTATAAATTTTGCACTTTTTTCACAATACACAATTTTTAAAAACAAAATCATCAAAAACTGCACAAATGGATATATAGCAAATATCAAACGAGTTACAAAAGGCTGAAAAACTTCAAGCAGCATTTGCATATCACTAACAGCCCTATATTTGCTCATATAAATTGGAAATCGTGTAATTTCCTATAATTTATATAATTTGGAAATCATATAATTCATATCATTTGCAAATTTGTCGTTCAAGTAATTTGCTATATCCCGTTATTTGATATAATTTGCAAATTGTACGCATATTTAATTTTCATGTCAAATATTCATATAACTTGATAATCGTAAGCTTGAAAATTGATTAAATATTAGATGAGAAATGTACTTTTAATACTCTTAAAATGATTACCAAAAGTAAAAAAAAAAAATAAAAATAAATATTTAAAACCATTTTTTTTCCAAATATCTCAATTTCTTTTATGACATAGTTAATGAATCAGTCTTTAATTGTTCCTCATGTGACATTTCATTAAATGATATTTTTATTAATTATTGAAAAGATTAAGAAAAATATCATTTAATGAAATGTCACATGAGGAACAATTAAAGTTGATTGATTTATATATATATATATATATATATATATATATATATATATATATATATATATACTGTGACTATTCTTCTGTGAGAAAACAGTTTAATACTATAGTTTCATTTGTAAGACACAACAGAATTTTATATTCTTAAAAAAGCACAAGTTTAATTTTTTTTTTAAAAAATCTAAACACAATAATTTATATGAATCCTTAATAATTTTCCTTATTGAATAGTATGTATCCATTTTCGCTATTCAACACAACTCTTTGTGGTTTGGTTTGTCGCTCTACGGTCATTTTGTGCACATTTTAAGATTATTAGACCGTTTCCTACAGTTTAACGTGGTTTCCGAATCACTAACAAACCTCCATGCCCCTCCAGGATTCGAACCTGAAGTATCAAAGGTCAGAGCGCTAGTCAATTGGACATCAGGCCACCAGTTCTTTTGAGAGAAAACAGCTGAATACTATTAGTTTCATCTATAATACATAATAACATTTTTTTATTCTTAAAAGTATGCTCAAGTTTAATTTATTAAAAATCTATATGCAATATTTTTATAGTGAAAAACAATTTCCTTTCATTTTAACCATTAAAAAGTCTTTATCTAACAATTAATTGCAATGAAGCATAGAATTAATAGAAATTAAATGTATCATTTTGTATATTTTAGTAAATCAATTGATAATTTATTTAAAGTAGATAAATTTAAGCCGACTAAATATTTATCCATAAAAATTCGTCATTAAATTATTAAAGTTGTCAGTCTACTTTATTTCTTTAAATGAGGATTTTTTAAAGTGAAGAACAAACTGCGTTTTTGTTGAATTATGTCCTGATGAATTATCTAAGAATCAGCTAATCATGCGTGTTCCTGTTTTTGCAAATAACATCTTCAAAACTTTCTGATGTAAAACAAAATAATTATGAATATTTTTTGTGATTCCTTTCATGTATTTCGATTCACTTTTTCTTTGACATAAAAATATTGTTTAAGTTAATTTTTTTACTACTACTGTATTCTTTTTTTTTCATAATATATTATAACAAATCTATCATGCCTTCAATGAAACTTTATAATTTTTATATTTTGCTTTTGTAATTTTAGGAGATCATAAGTATAGTATGTAAATTTGTAGAAAAGTTCAAACATTCACTTTTTGTTTTGTTTTCGATATTCAAATTTATTATTTTATGAGCTGACTAAATATTTATCCATAAAATACCATCAATGAATTTTTAAAGTTGCCAGTACATTTTATTTCTTTAGATGAGAATTTTTTTAAATGAAAAACAAACTGCGTTTTTGTTGAATTATGTTTCATTCATTTTACTTTAACGGCAATTCATTGAATCAGAAAAAAAATTTGTAAAACGATAAAAATATGAATATATACATGTTAAGAGTTAATGGCAAATTATAAACAAAAAGACTTCATACATTCAGAGTAAATATATTCTCTACATTTTTCACAAACGAATAGAATTAATTTTATTCTGTTATGACATTTGCAGTAATTTTTTAATTCCTTCTCTTAAGAAAACGAGCTACCTGGTGGCCAAGTGACTAGTGCTCTGGCCTTTGGCATCAGAGGCTTCAGGTTTGAATCCCAGCGTTGGCATGGATGTTTGTTAGTGGTTTGGAATCCACGTTAAGATGCAGGTCCCGGTCTCTTCAGCCCTCGTGTGCACAAGACTATAGAGCGACCAGCCAAACCGAATTTAAGAAACCGATTTGTAAGGCTTAATAGTCAGTTATTACAGATCAATATTATGTTGTTTTCCAGTGCACGGCATGTAACCATGAAGTCATTTGCCACTACAACGACAGTGGCATTTAGCAGAATATATAGTAGATTCAGATTTACCCAGGTTAGCCATAGTGATCTTGCTGCATAGTGATGGTGCATACTGCCACCATAATCTGTAACAAATTCCCCCATGGTTGGCTTCTGGGCTACCCAAGTTAAACTTTTATGGTGAATTATGAATAAAAAGACTGCATTCAATCAGGGTAAATATATTCTTGATATTTTTCAAAAACTTACAGATTTAATTTTATTTTGTCATGACTTTTTACAGGAATTCTTCATTTCCTTAAAAATAACAATTTATACTGTCTAAGTCAGGGGTGGCCAACCCGCGGCCCGCCTTGAATATTTTCCGGCCCGTGAGATTTATCACACTTTTACAAAATGTATTTATTTTATAAAGACCAAAGTAGTGAAAATCAATGTATTAAGAAAATACATTATGTGTGCATCCATATATTCAAATATTAACTGTCGAAATTATGAGCAAAAATTAACTTTTATTTGAAAATAATATTCTAACGAATATAGGGCAGATACAGCCGGTTTTATTTAGGAGTTTACAATTATGTGTTCTCAGAATAATTAAATTATATTTTGCGAACTCATGATGAGTGGAGAAAAAAAATATAGCACTGGTAAAATAAATATTTTTTAATGTTTTCATTTTTTTTATTTCATTTATATTTATATATTTTTCATATTTCATTTTTAGTGTTATATATTTCTTTACAGTGTGTGTTTAGTATCATTATTATTATATTATCTATGTTTACATGTAATTATAAAAGTAAACACAATAATAATAACTCATGATGTTTCAATTTTCACTCCAAAAAATGTCTATAGTGGGTCTAAATCTAATATGGGGATATATAATTTTATATGCGACCCGCGGAGTTATGATGCATTTTCAAAGTGGCCAGCAAGATCTTTTGGTTGGCCACCCCTGGTCTAAGTTATTTCAAAGAATTATTATGTTATTTTAAGTGTAGGGCATTTTGACTTGAAGTCATTTGACACTACAGTAGCAGTAAAAGAACATAAAACAGCTGTAACAAAATATGTAATAGATTCAGCTCTACCCAGGGTGCACATGGCTTGCTTGCTACAATGCACCCAGATTTTGTTACCATTAGAACAAACACTCTCAAGGTTGGTATTTGGTGTACTATCGTCCCAATCTCTTTGAACGTTATGAAGAGACTTTTTCGCCCTGTGGATTTATCATGCCCATTCTTGGGAAGACATGGAAGCCTTCTGTTCGGCATCACTTGTCAGGTTTTAAACAACATTCTATTAGTTTGGAATCCCAACGGGCTATCCACCATATCGTTCTAGTCTCAGCAATTTTATCAAAGAAAATAAAATATTACTACTACTAATTAAACTGGAGAAAAAGTAATGTATATACGCGGGAGTAATCTTTATATGCACTGCAATAAAGCATTAGTAATTGTTATATACATATATATTTATGTACAAATCATAATAGTGATTACATACATATAATAACTTTTATTAATGTGAAATTTTTTAATAAATTTTCTCTATTAGATTTTAATATTTTCAGATAAACACTTTAATTAAAAAGTTTTAAAATTTTTAACTTATTTTAATTTAGGTATGTGAATATCTCGGAAGACGTAAAATTTCTATAGTTCTTATAGCTTCATTCCTTATCACTTATTTTATTTCTAGGATTCAACAAATATAGAATTTTCTTTCTTTTATCTCGCAATCATGAAAGATTTTTTTACCTTACATTACATTATTGAATGAGTACAGCGTTATAAATAAGTTAATGACAGCAAAAAGATATCTGGATAATTCAAATGTATTCGAAGGAACTTTAAAATTAAACTATACTTTCAAAATAACAATTATCTATGAATCTTCGAATTAATTAATTAATTAGTGTCATTTTAAGTAGATTGCATTTTGTAATAGGTTTTATTTTACCATAATAAAAATACTGAAATTTTGAAAAATTTCTGTGTAGCCTAAGATATTGAAATAAATTCCAATTAAACTTAACTATAATTCAAATTTAAAAATAATCTAAAATAAACAATAATTTTTAATATTAAATTTAATTAAATTTATTAATAATTTTTAATATCTAAATAAAGTAAAGATTCTAAAAGTTCTTATTGAACTAAAGATCTTAAACAACAACCTGAGTCGAATTTTTTACATTATTTTGCTGTTTAGAAGAGCTTGTATATTTATGCAAGCCTTCAAGAGCTTTTAATAAAAATATCTTTTTATAGATAAAAAAATAAGAATTTTTTTCAGAGTAGTTTGCATAAATAAAATTGTGATGCTTTAATTAAACACTTTCATAATTTACTTTTAAAGAACATAAAAATTTAAGAATTTTGTATAGGAGAATTTTCGAATTTTATTTAGTCGAATTTTTACATTATTTTGCTGTTTAGAAGAGCTTGCATATTTTTACAAACCTTTAAAAGTTTTTGATAAGAACTATATTTTTTTATTGTTGAAAAAATAAGAATTTCTAGAGAATCGTTTGCATAAATAAAATTTGGATGCTTTAATTGTACACTTACATAATTTATTTTCCAGAATATAAAAATTTAAGAAATTTCTCTAAAATGAATTGTTTAAATTCATAAAAATAAATATGCTCAAACGAATGAACTTTTGAATTAGCCGCAAATTTTAATTTCGTTTTTAAACAACAATCTATAAATAATTTTTTACAAACTGTTACTATCGTATTTCTATGTTGTTAAAACTGTTTATTTCAATACAAAAAAATTAAAAATTAGCCGAATTGTCGTCTCAAGCAATCAAATGTAAGAATAATATCTTTATCATAAAATAAATTTTATCGTTTTATATAACCAAATAGTCGCAGTAATTTTTATCTGTTTATAATTTCTTAAAGTAAAATAGCTGATGAGCTAAATATTTATTCGAAATTATTTACTAGAAGGAATTTCTGGTAGAAATTTACCTAGCATATATTTTCTTGAATTACTATTTGAATAAGTTAAAATAATTTTTGAATCCTAAATAAACATATATTTAGCGAATTTGAAATTTATTAAAAAAAAATTAATGAAATACAGTTGTCAATACATGTTTCAATTCTAATACCAGACATGAGAGACTGCGAACGTTTTATTTTAATTCAATCATTCATTTAGAAAAATTAAACGATTCTAAATTTAACATTTTTTCTTTCTTGTTTATTATACTAAAATTTATTCTTGGGTGTTTTTCGTTTTATTTGCATTATAAAATCAAAGTTTGTTTATTCCAATTTAAAAAAACAAAAAAATCTTTCGGAAAATTTGTTTTAATAAATTAATTTAGAAAACAAATTTCTACCAATGATAATATTTTGATTTTTAGATTTTATTTAATTCATTTATTTGCCTCTCATGACATATTTTAGTTATTTTTTCATTACCACTGAATTAATGAATCTTGAAAACCTATTTTATCAATAAAATTCTCCTATAGTAAATTAAGTCATATTTATGCAGAATTTTGTACAATTTAAATACTAATTGATGGATAAATAAACATTTATATAAAAATAAAAATCATGTAATGAACTTTTTTAGATTTCAAATATATTTACTAACATACGGCATATTAAATGTATTAACATATTGCATATCTCATAAACTACAACTATTAAAATAAATATTCAATAAACCTGAAGAAAAATCTTGTTTACCTAAATTTCATTCATTTATAATTTTTAGTACATTTTAGGATATTTTTCTTAACTGCATAACATTAACCTCAGTGCTTCATATAATTCTATGCTGAATAGCATCGTACATTTAGAAAGTGCTATTGTTTAATACAATTTCATCATATTTTCTTTCAGTTTTACACCCAAATTAGTTCGAAAAATATGTCTACTATTTTCTGCTTCTTAAACAGAAAAATGAAAAGTTACAGTATTCTTTTATAAAAATAATTCATCATAAAACAAAATAACAAAATATTGTAAAAATATGAAACAACTTTTTAAAATTTGTTAAATGTGTAGCTAGAGAATTTTTAAAAAATCAAGAAGCGAACCTTAAAAATAAATCAGTTTGGATAGCAAAGTTCAAGCAGTGAAGACATTGGTGTTCATGTGGCATCAAATTCATATGAGTTAGATATTATATAAATAATATTTTAAAATATTGTTGTCCATTCTTTAAATACAATCAGATGGCTAACTTGAATATGTGGAAGTAGTTTGAATATTATAAAAGAAATTTCTCACATTGTATTTTTTAAAAAAATTAAAAAATGCATTTTATTGCATGGTTATTCAAATTTGGTTACCCAGTTCGAAAATTTGAACTAATACCAAAGGTCAAGATAATCTAACAAATTGTTTAATAATGTAATAATGTTCTGGCAAGATAACATGAGACATGGCACGATTTTTGAATGCACATTGAACGAAGATACATCCTAACCGACTTTCTTTCACTAATATCCCTTGATTTTTACTAGCTTCGATATTAAAGTAACTATGTATGTTAACAATAATGCAATGATAGCATGATCCTTTTTCCCTCAACACTAAATGCATTAATAACAAAAATTGTCAGCAATATTAGATGCAATACCTAGCTATCAAAATCTCTTACGTTTCAAAACCACAAGAAAAAAATATCATATATCTCTATGGTCTTAATTTCATATTTCTTAGTGGAGAAGTACATTCGATATAAGATGACAAAAATACATATCAGTAAAATGGAATTAAATCATAGATTTTCAGTAGAATTTTTAAAAAATATATATCTAAATTTTATGGAGTAAATATTCAATATTAAATATATTGAAAGTAATTAATATTTTTAGAAAATAATATTTGAATGATAATTTCAGTGTGTAAAAATTGTAGCTGTAAATTATAAATAAGAACCTATATTTTTAATCCCTAATATTTCATATTATTACTAATATATCATTTTTAATCCTAATATTTCATTTTTTTTACTATAATACTTGTTTACCAATCGGAAAATAAAAAGACCAATGAAATTCAAATGAAAAAGGCAAGATTCTATAAAATTGGCCTTCATCAATAAATTGGCATTGAATAAGTGGAAAAATTATTAGTTGAAATTTTTTTAATTGTATTATTTCTGATAAAATTAACTGCCATATTGTTTAACATGAAAAATATCTTTAATTATCCCTTTGTTTTATAAAACTTTGGAAAAATCTTAAATTTCAACAAGTTTCAAGATTTTATTAATTTCCATTACACAATAATTTCTGCAAAATATTTATCTTAAAAAATTTACAAAACTATTTAAGTTTTCATTGTAAAGTTGTCCATTCTATTTGCATCACGATATTGTAAATGCAACATCTACTTTTATTATTGCTATTATTATGAGAACAAGATTCCGTTTGGTTCCAACTGCTCGTACGATCTTTTTTCTTCATTTAAACATTTTACTGTTTTTGTGTAATCAGCTGCAGAGACTGGGGAAGCTCTTGACAATTTCTCTTTGTTCGAATTTGGCTTTTGTTGATTGCATTAAATATTGAACTTTGACATGGATGTTGATTTTCAGATCTACATCAATCCTGTGAAGAGACATTTAACAATTCCTGTAAGTTATCATTCCATTTTCTTATTTATATGACAAATAATTGCCTTGAAGTTATTCACACTAATTGTTAGATTTGTAAAGCATATTCTGTTTTATGTACATCAGGTGCCCTGCTGCTCGACCTCCCAAGATGGAAAAAGAAAATTGGATAAAAATTAGTTTCATTGAATGAAAAAGAACTGTTTTTGAAATTACAAGTTATCGAATGAAGTAAAGAAGTGAGGATCTCGGAGTTCAAAAGCATATTTCGGAAAGAAAATTTATCTTTAAAAATGTAACAAACAAACTTGAATTAAAAAGAAAGTATATTCAGTTTGAAAATAAGTAAAATAAGGTAAAAAATAAGGATAAAGAAATAAAAGAAATAAGGATACCAACCGAAATCATGCAGAATGTACTTCAGCCCTCGGCGTGTGCACCCTAAATATCGCAGCTTGCGTTACAAATAAGACGTGGCGAATAACCTCAAGGTCAAAAGCCAGACTTTTCGAAATCAATTTCTCAGAAATTGATTTAAGAAAACTGTTTGTCATTAAATACACTGAAATCTGAAATTAGAATTATGTTATTCAATATTAATTAAGATATTCATTTTACATTGCAATTATAAGAAGTATTTTAAAAAACCATTTTATCAGCAAAAGTGCATCATAAAATTTAAAGGGAACCCTATTAAAGTTACAATGCATTTGTTTGAAAATTCAGTAGTTAGAAAAATATTTTTTAAGATTAACTTTCATAATTAAATTACACTCGAATAATATTAGCTGTTTACTTTCAAAAAACTTAGAAATGATAACTTTGTAAATATGCGTAACGTATTATATATAAAAAATATATAAAGTCAATAATATAAAATTAATGCATACTAGAATTTTAAGGAATAAGAGAATTTGAAAAGGAAAAGAGATTTCTGAGCTTCAAGCAGTAAATCTTATAAGGCGAATAACCTCAAGGTCAAAAGCCAGACTTTTTGAAATCAATTTCGGAAGAATTGATTTAAGAAAACTGTTTGTCATTAGATACACAAAATTTTGAAATTAGAATTGCTCAGATTATGTTATTCAATATTACTTATTTTAATTAAGATATTCATTTTACATTGCAAATATAAGAAGTATTTTAAAAGGCCATTTCATCAAAAAAAAGTACAACATAAAATTTAAGTGAAGCCTAATAAGATTACAAAGCATTTGTTTGAAGATGTAGTGTATATTTTTTAAGATAAACTTCCATAATTAATTTATACTCAAATAATATTATCTGTTTACTTTAAAAAACTCAGAGATATTAATTTTGCAAATATACATAACGTATTATATACATAAAAAATATGTAAAATCGCTAATATAAAATTTATGCATGCTAGAATTTCAAAGAATAAGAGAATTTGAAAAGAAAAAACTGATATTTGAGCTTCAAACAAGAAGCTAAAACAAATAATGTATTTATATCATATTTATATGATACATAGATTGTAGCAATTTGTATCAAGAAGCAAAACTTATTATTTAAAAAATATTTAACAACAGTTTCATAAAATATCATGATTTCAGCGTATTGGGTTTCAATTTTGTCATTATTGGTAGAAGAACATATTATGCGAGTTCAAATATGTTTAATTGAAAAAGCTCTCAAGTAAAATATCAACAAGCACTTCAAAATTACTTTGGGGTAAACAATATAGTTTTATTAAGTTCCGATGATTTCCTTCTCATGTGACATGTTTTCTTCTCATCATCATCTTAAAACTTCTAAGAATTACCCTTCTTGGAATTATTGTTATACATATTATTTTCTCCATTTTAATGAAGACTATACTTAGTTTCTTTAATTGAGGGGAAGTTTGGAACACGATAAATATTCTGAAAAATAAATTGGTTAATAAATATTTAATAAATAACAAATAAAAAATAATTAATTAACAATAAATAAATAATAAATGATAAATAATTAATAAATTATAAAAATATATAATTAATTGGTTCTTATCAATGCGGATAAGAAAATTTGTATAAGATAATGTAGCATAAAATGTCCTATAGAAAATATTATTTATTTGCATTTCAATTCTATGCTGTTGTGCATATATGTGACCAACTTACCTGTAATAAATGCTGAAAAATTTGGACACTTTTAATGTTAAGGCATATCTTCATTTATTCTAGTAGCATTCAAATTGCTACAACTGTCCCCTGCACCAAGAAAATATTTTCACTCTTTTTCACAACTCTTATCCAATGCAATACTCTTATCTAACCAAATACAATAGTATCTTTGGCATACAATTTAGTTTATTTTCTTTAGTAAAGACAAATAACAAACATTTTACTTAAAATTTAAAAATATTTTTATTATAGTTATTTTAAATATTAAATTTTTAAAAATTAGTTATATTACTGTACATCAACAATTACATTCATTGGAAATAAATGTTAAATAACTAATAAATGTAATATAGTATGTTAAATAACTAATATAATATTCTTTCTGTGAAAAGGACAAATTTTTAAGGACAGAGTTCAGTGTGATGATACGATGTTTTTAAAACCAAATTTTTCAAGTATCATTAATATCAGAAGATTCTTTAAAAATCTTTGGTCTTGAACTTAATCTTCACAGCTATCAAAGCAGAAAGACCACTCCTACATAAAATCGTGTAAAAGAATCAGAATCTTTAAAAAGCTTTCTGATTTAAAATAACATACTCGCTAATAAGGTCAAAATTTAGACAAAATCATGAATAATTAAGTATGTTTATGTTTATATTTGATGAATTACTGAAGTAATTTTTTGAGAGGTTCTACTGATAAATAAATGATTTCAACCCAAATATACTTATCTGTATAACAGAAAATTGGGTAGCTACTGAAGTGTGCAGAGATTAATTATTAGTAATTCATGATAGTTATTAAATGTTCTCATCCATATTGCTTGTCAATTTTTAATTTTTCTTTAAATGTTATAATAGTTTAATATATATATATATATGTATATATTAAACTATTATAACTGTGTGTGTGTGTGTGTGTGTGTGTGTGTGTGTGTGTGTGTGTGTGTGTGTGTGTGTGTGTGTGTGTGTGTGTGTGTGTGTGTGCAAAAAAAATATAGATAATGATAGAGATATCACTTCCTTATCCCAATCTGCTTTCTTTTTTTAGAAATAGCATACCATAAGTTGAAATTAACTTATGGAATGGTATGTATTTCAAGGTCAGTTTAAATGTTAATTTTAAAACTTCTTGAATTCATATCATTGCTTCTTTCATTTGTACAGTTGCATAATGATTGCATTTTTTGCAACATTCAGTTAGGTAATTAAAAGGAAATGTAATAATTACTTTTTGAATAATTAAAGTAATTATTTAGTAATTTAGTAAATTTAATTACTTTTTGAGTAACAATTTTTAAATGAAGAGTAGTGTAATAATGTTCAATTTTAAATGTGTTTAGTTCAAGGTTATTAAAAGCGTTTTCTTTTAATAAACACATTTTTTTTTCCATCTGCAAATTGGTAGCAGCTGAGAGATGTCATCTGTTATATTTGAACATGTAACTTTCAAGTAATGTAATAAATATTTTTAGAAGTGAAGATAAATTATGTAATAATTTGATGGAAATTAGGATTATTTCTATTTTTCTAATTCTATTTCAGTTTCTTGAGTTGATTTCACTTTCAAAAAAGTTTTATGACAATAATCCATGACTATATTTATACAGCACCCAGCTAAAAAAAAAAAGTGTTTAGTTACTACCTAAATTTACTTTACTTCCCTCACACATTAACCTCATACCAAAGGATATATGGTGGGGATAATAATATAAAAACCAAAAATTGTAATAAAAATAAAATTCTATGATATAATTAGAAATACATTTGAATATTAAGAAGGAATGATACTGAATTACTAACATTAACCAAAAGTATACAATACATAAAAATAAACAATGTAATTTGTAAATGCTGTATAGTATGGCACATACAAATATTATGAGAGCATTCTGTCTATGGAGCGTGAAATAACAAAAAAAAAGCTATTGTTTAAAAAAAAAAAAATGAACCAGGAGGATTCAATAAATATTTCAAGGGCAAATGGTTTTCTTGGTATGGTTAATTGTATATTTTATTCAATAAAGTTTATTAAATTAGTTATTTTCTATCTGGCCCATTAGTATCTAATATGATTAATTGTTTATTTTAATCTTTAAAGTTTATTATATTGGTTACTTTTCCATCTGGATCCATGAGTATCTGGTATGATTAATGGTTTATTTTAATTTTTAAACTTTTTTAAATTGGTTACTTTCCCATCTGATCCCTGAGTATCTGGTATGATAAATTGTATGTTTTATTCTATAAAGTTTATTAAATTGGTTATTTTTTTCCATCTGGTCCATAAGTTATAAAGCAATATAAATTTCTGTGGCTCTGAATGAATGTTTAGAAAGGATTTTATGAGGCCGGTAGATTGGTATTGGTTTATGGCAAAAATTACATTTAATTTTAATTATTTACATTTTTTGTATTGTTGAATGGATATTTAATAAAATACACTTTTCTATTAAACTGAAAAAAAATAAAATTCTTCTCTAAAACTGATAACAAGAAAAGTTTTTAAATATTTTTGATGAATTTTTTACAATTTAAGAAAACTTAAATTTTGTATTTGCAAGGCTTATATATTTGTTGTCTTAAGATCCATTTATAATTTCTAGAGTGGCTTAATCAATTTCCATAAACTAAATTACTATTACTACTAAATTACTATATATTCACGCATATATATTTAAATATTTTAACTAGACAAATATTCAGAGACGTATTTTAATCACTTAGTACTTAAATTCTTGTTTTTCATATTAGTACGAGTCACGATTAATTTGACCTTGATTTTTTAAACAACATACCTTTATTTTACTTCACTCCACAACTCACCCTCGTATCCAGAGCTATCTAGCCTCCAACCAGCTAAAAGGTGAATCAAAATACTAAACTAGATCTAACAATTGAATAATATTGTACAAAAATTTTTATGGATTTATTGTCCAAAATAATTTGAGTTGGAGATGTAATATAAACTTCTACTTTACTGCCCGTTGGAATATAGAAGGTATATCCCCTCCTTGCCATTAAAACTCGTTTTCTGTACTTCCTCTATGTAAAATAACTCCAAGACGTATTTGCTTACCTAAAATTAATTTGAATAATCTTGCTTTTCTAGTTTATATTGTTGTATTTCCTTTTTAACGAAAAATTCAGGAATACACAAAAAACAACATCTGAAATTTTAGAGAAATTTCGTGAAAATTAAACAAAGGGAAGAACAGTTGAGCATAATATGTGTATTTAATAAGTAATAATTGTAAGTATAATTTATTTGAGAGATATAAGTAATATATGTATAAAAATGAGTGACATTAAAATAATTACTTTTTAAATTTTGGATTTTTAAATTATTCATTTAAACTCTTTAAAATTCTTAGATCCTAATACATTACACTCATTATTTCAGTTTCATCTAAAATTTCTTCAAATATTTTTATTGCCAATTTGAAAAGTAATTCTTACACCTATGTGTGAAGAAAATCTTATACAGCTTTACTGTATTAAAAGTACCATAAGAGTTTAAAGTTATTGTTGTTTTTTTGTTATTATTGTTGTTATTGCTTATATCTCATAAAGGTGCCCAGCTGATTGTTCAAATTGTATACTATATCAACATTAGCAACATTCTGCATTAAAATATATTAGATTTTTTATTTGCCTTTAAAGATATATTATTAAAATTATAACCGATTTATTAAAATATTTAAACATTTTACCTGAAACCCTCTTTAATTTCTTTAGTAATCCAATACTCAAAAGTCCTATCAAGCTAAACATAAGAAGCCTCTTTTAAATTTTATAGTTTATCTCATATATAAGTTAAGTCATTAAATTAGGAAAAATAAATCAAAACTTGGGTCCATATATAAAAACCTAATTTTCTTAATTACACTTTTTTGATATAAGATTACGCATTTATGATGTATCAAGTCAATAATAATATAGATCACACATTAATAAATTATTAACGATAATAAATAGTTTACTAATTATAACTCCAAATTTCAAGTATACTCATACAAGCATTTAACATAAATATGAAGTTGAGTTTCTTTTTATGTGGCATACACTCTTCACTGAAACCACTTATGAAACAGCGCTTAGAAAGACCAAACCTGCATTGAAAATGTGTGATATATTGAATAATTTTCGGAACTCCCTTAAAATAGAAGCAATACATTAAATCATTAATGTTCTAAAAATTCAAGAAAATTTAAAAAAAATTTGTAATTTTATTGAAAATAAAATTACAAATATGTAGTTTTATTAAAATATGTAGTTTTATTGAAAATAATTTTTTTCTTCACCAGAATTACTGTCACTTTCACCACCAAGAAATATTCAGCACATCATATGTGTATGATAAAGATTCTTTATAAACAAAATAACTTTCATCCTAATTCTATGCTGATATATTTATCTGACAAAGAAAAAGGATAATTAAACTTAGTCAAAACAATTTTTAAAAATTTTATACTACTTGTGATATCCAGAAGTATAGTTATTCAGTTTAAGGATAGAACTTAAACACTTATCCTTAATTTTTGTTATCAAATCTAAATTAATTTTCTTCTTGGGATTATATTTGCAGGGAAAGCTATTTTTTTCTTCCATTTCACGAACTGTTCCTTGGTCTTATTGTCTAAGACCAAGAAAAATTTAGTGAAATGGAAGAAAAATATCTAAACTTGTACTGATTATCTCCATCATTAAAAGTACTCACAAAGCTAGCTACGATATATATAATAGCTAATAAAATTCAGAATTTTTCTGAAATATTAACCCCTAAAAATAAGCACACAAAAGCAGATTTGTATGCATAACTAATTTAGAAATAAACGTATAAGCTTAGAAATAAAATTAATCTTTGAAATGTTTTTATTTAGTTTAAATTAATTTTCATGTTGTACTTTGTCAATTATCTAAATTAAAAGTAATAAAAATTAATATGAATAGCTTCCCATTGGAGAAGTAGAAGGTGATATTTTAACTATAGGTAAAAAATTATATTTTCACATATACACATCGCATATATGATACTTTATATGTTTTATAATCCTAAATACTGATCATTATTTCTTTTATATTTCCAAAAGATTCATTTCCCTATCTTTCTCATCACATTAGCACAGCATCGAATATATTTTAGAATTCCTTTCCCATTTTGTAAACATTCTCCCTTTTTCTCTTGAATATCTGTATCGAAAGTATCTGCAAAATCCCAATATCCTAATTGTTTCTTTGCTCTTTAGAAGAATCCAATATTTTAAAACTTGAACTGCGTCAGTTATTCTTTCCCAGAATATTAATCAGGAATCGATGATAAATAACGATGAATAAACTACGCCATAATGTGCATTTACTCAACCGCTTCACGGAAATATTTTTGAAATAAAGAAAAGCGATTTAATTCTTTGTTTGTTTATAATTTTAATCATTTTACATTGATAACAATTCAGTGAGTAAAAAAAATTATAAAAATAATAAATGTCCAAAAATAATAATCTCAACATAGTAATCAAATCAATGCGATTTAATGGTGAATTACGAAGGAAAAAATTCATTCATTCTGAATATATTGTTTCTTTACATTTTTCAATAATGTAGCAGCTCTTCTTAAACAATTTTTGTCTTGTCATCTTGAAGTACTTCTGAGTTCTTATATTTTTAGAAGATGGCTTGCACAGGTTAATGTTATAATATTTACAAAAACATTATTATGCAGAATAAAATATAATTAATGCTGATATACGATAATTTCTTTGTTTTCATTGCTGAAAGATTTATAACAGGTATTCAACAGATTTTTAAATAATTTTAATTTAATGAAACTGAAATCCGAACACTAATTTCAATTTATCATGAGCAAATATGCTTTTTTCCATGAGCTGATATGAGTAAGTAACACCCAGTTATATGCATATCCGTAATATCCATAACAAATATAAAATCTATTGAAAATAAGACAATAATGATTTGACCCGTAATTATGCAATAGCCCATATTATTTCTTAAACAAGAAACAAATTATAGTACTTAAGACTACAAATTATAGTGCTTTAACTACATATATTTCAGAACTATCCCAATGATTAATAACCACAACCAATTTATTCACCAGAAGTTAGGGATAATGTTGCATGAAATTCAATCAAGTTTAGTAGTAGGAACATTAGAATCACCAATAAAAAATGTCATGAGTTTTTAATAACTAAGCTTTCATTTAAGCTATTTATTCGGTATTGCAGTTTATTCAACCGCAATTTGGGCCAAGCAACCGCAATTTGCAGTTTTTTCTCGTATGCTTTTGACACCATTTTTCGGAAATTTCACAATGTGTAACACCATGAGATCTTCGGGATTTTTGTATTTTACAACCTTTGGGGGTAAGTTTTTAAATGTAAATATTTCCCCAAATATTAAGAATATCAATCTTATTTGTTGGTGACACATTTTTATAGCGTTAGTCCTCATAACATGGCAATATGATACGTACATCATCATGCCCATATGCGTCTCTGAAAAGATGAAAGGTCACTGCAAGTTACTTATACTTATAGCATATTGGATTTATACACAGAATCATTTAGGTTTTAAGCCCCTCCTGCTGCAAATATTGTTTATGATATGGTTGGCTGATTAATAACTTGTTTATTATAGATAAAAATATCAGATTTGTGAAGAAATCTAAAACTGTTACAGTACGACCTTAAATTTTCGTATTAAATAATAACAGAGACTAACAAAGAATTCCATTGTAACTTTACAAAATCTCTAATCCCCTTCAGATTTAAGTCAGAATATGAAAAAAAAATTCAGTATTTCTGTACAAATAAAATAAAATGCTTTTCTTTGAAATGTTCAAAATAAATAACGTTTTTTATTGCACCGATTTTTAAGATTATTTAAATTAACCACATTAGATATAACGGATCCAAATCCTCAGAAAATTGAAAATTAATTCTTCCACAAATAAATGTTAGTTATTTTATTACATGAATTTACAAGTTCTCTCTTTTATATTATTAAAAGAACATCCTAAAATGCACTTTATTCTTTTTATCCATTTTTTTTTTTTTTTTTTTTTTTTGCTTCTTTTTAATTTGAAGATAATATAATCGCATGTGTAAACAAGGATTTTTAAAAATATGTTATTCGTTTTTTCTTATTCTGAAGCTTTCAGTACAATCAGAAAAAGTGAAAATAACACAAAATTACATTTATATCCAATTTTAGCTTACAAATTATTATTGCTAAGTTTTCATTTCTTTTTTATTCTCATTTGTGAAGCTTTTTCAGATGCAAATTTGACATATTGTACTTCTTCTTTAAATTCTTGATTTTAAGGGCAGAATCTATATAAAAATTATTTTTACCACGTTGCACATTGTTTTAAAATTTTCCAAGCATAAATCATATGTACAAGCAGCAAATTGTTATTAAAATGTAACAAAACCCTTGTTAATTTTTATATTTGTAATATAAAATTTAAATTGTCTATTTTCAACTGAAAAATTTAATATTGATTAGTAGTAGTGTTATTTCATTTAGCAATTTCTCTCGAGTTCTAAAGTGCTTAAGATATTTTGAATTTAAAATTTCTAAGAAAGATAAATATATTTTCCATTCTAAAAAAACTCTTTTTTAAAAACTGATTTGATTAATATTTCTATAATTTTTTAATTTAATTTTCTAAATGATTTCTTTTCGATTATTTTCTGTAAGTTGTCTGTTATTTCTTCTACAACTAATAAATTTCATATATTGTATGAAAGTAATGCAGATTCTAATTTATAAATGTCTCAGTGTATGAATTAAAAAGAAAAAGAAAATTAATCTTTATAGGTGCAAATATTTTAAATTATAGAAAAAAATAATACAATTATTTTTCTTGTTTTCATTATTTAAAAAAAAAATAAATTAACAAAAAAAAAATGACGCTTATATACAGCGAGCGCTATACAGTTGAGCTTTAGTGTTAAACTACGAGAGGAAAGATTTCGTATATTCAGGACAAACGTGTTCCACATAGAGTGAGTTTGTATCATTACATAGTATGATAACAATTATGATATTTTTGAATTCCGATCATTTAAAATATGATCTATACAATCTAATATATAATACTTATAAAATAATATTATTACATAGAATATAATTTTATCAAAGCTGACATACAACAAGTTCTTTTTGTTGTTATTGTTAATAGATTATGCAGTATCAGGTCCTTGAACAATTTTTTTCAATAAGAATATTTTTTTAATAAAACAAGCATGCACTTATGTAGAATAAGTATTACTGAAGAGGTTAAGATCTCTTAAATTTTTCCTTTATATATTCTCTTTACTTCTTTATACATTCTCTTTATTTATTCTCTTTTCTTTTATATATTCTCCTTACAATTCTGGCCATGTTTTGTATTTAAAATCAACGAATCCAGCCAGTTATTTCTAAATACAATAGATACATGCATTCGAGAAAAAAATTGTTGATTTAATGTAAACACTTGAGAAATTTTATACACGTGGGACATACAGCACTTCAAAACAAACATTCTAGATGTGCATAAACATTTCAACAAGTACTTAATATCAGAATTTTATTACTATATATAAATAAGAAAATCTAATAAAGACAAAAAATATGTTGAAGAATTTATTGAATGAAGAAGCTTTTATAAATAAATTGATTAAATTTATATTGTGCAGTTATTAGTTTTTGTTGCTGTATTTTTATAGTAAAATAAATAAATCATTTTTCTACTTTATATTAGTAAGACTTCATTATTCCATTTATGTCATGTAAAATCATTTATCCTCAGTATAGATGTATTATATATAACATATTTTATAAGCTGAAACTATTTTTTATTTCAGATATGCATTGAAATAAATAATAATACTAAAACTAACATAAATTATAGTCAAAAGCATTTTTTATTAATGGTTAAGTAAGAAATATTAATTTTCCTTAATTGAAATTTCTAAATTAGTAAAATTTCATAAAAACTCTCTTCTTGTAAGCGTTTAGTTTTTTTTTTTTTCTTTTTAATATTATTTAGTAAGAAATTAACAAGATAGTAAAATATTAAATATCGTTTATTTACCCAAGCCTACGACGAATTTTTTGTTTACGAAATTCTTCTTCTAACTCTTTGGTACATATTGATAAAATAAGTATTATTTATGTGTTTACTGTATAATTTTTTTACAAATAAATGGGCCATCCTCTCGTAATTTAAAAATCAGTAAAAAAAATAATAAAGTTCATGAAATTTTTAATTGTAACCTGATATATTATTTTGCATATAATAAATTTTAAATATAGCAAAAGATTTGAAATTATTTAAATGTACTAAAATTTAGAAGAAAATTTTTACATTTTTACATAAACAGTGTTTTACATTTTAAGTAAAGGACAGTTACTTTTTCTGTAAAATCTTGGAAAAATTCTTTTAGACTATATTTTTTTAGAAAATTCATAACATCATTTAATTTATTAACTGACTACTCTTGTAAGATATAAAATTTATGTTTATCAATGTTGATCATTTTTTATGCAATTCTTTTGTATGTTAATTTAATACCAAAAATTAAATTTTCTTTCAAAATAAATAAATTTTAATACATATAATTTATTAATTTAAAATATCTATTATTTTTAGAGTGTATTATTAAATTTAATTTAATTTATCGGCACATTGGACTGTGACGAATGTAATGACAATTTTTGTACTATAATTATCAAATTATTTAATTAATTAGTCATACATGTTCTTTTTTTTTTATCTAAAATCTTTAACAAAATAGCTATACTTGGCTAATAGTTCCAAATAAAATATAGTCTACAGGTGAGAATGAAATGATTATTTGATGAGAAAGTATGATACAGTATTTGAAATCAACGAACATACTTTTTGAAATTAATGTTTCCAATAAACACTCAGTCCATGTTTTTGAAAAATCAAAAAAATTTTAAGAATGAAAATTAATTATTTAGATTAAGGATGTTCATTTTAAAATTTGTATTCAGTTTTCACTTGCCTTCCCTTGATGGGTTATGTTAGTAAGTTCTACTAATTTACCAAATTTAATCAAGATGTAAAAGAGACATCAAATTATTGGAAATATAGAATATTAAAATGAAGGTATATTCATGAAAGGAGATATTTATGATGAGGAATGAAATTAACCAGTTACTTTTTTTTTTTGCCTAATATTATTAGATGGTTGTCTAAAAGTGCATATAATAACTAGACTTTTAGTTTGGTATTGGAAATAATGAACAATAAAAATTTATTTAAGCCGAGTTTTTTTTTTTTTTTTTTTTTTCACTTTGCAATAATAATGATGTCAGCTCTGAACACAGATTTGGGATCAAAGCTAATTTTACATAAAAGATCAATTCATCAGATAGAAACAAAGAAGATGTTTCAAAGCTCAAGATTGTGTTCTTGAATGCTTAACAAAAATATATAATTTATTTGATGTATTAAATAAAAATTGTGTTCTAGATGAATTAATGATATCTTTCACTGATGGAAATTTATTCATAATTTATTGTTTATTTCAACAAAAGGTTGCATCATCCAAGCCCAGAATTTTATTTATTATTAAAGAAAAAAGCAAGTAATTACTTACGTTAATCCTTTTCTATTAATTTGTCATATTTTTCTGTGTATTTTAACTATATATTTACATACGCATATGATATATATATAGGGGAAAGGTGGAGCATTCTGGTTTATGTATTATTTTTTTCCTACTGGAATGAAAATATCAACTTGCCTGAAAAAAATTGAAAATTTCCTTATTATCTAGTAAATTTCTAATTTTCTGATTGTCTAGTAAATTTCTATTTGCAAAATTTTCAATACTTCAATGAACAATCAAGCATTTAGTGTTTCAATACTTCAATGAACAATCGCTTTTAGTGTGCTGCCGTGAAGACTACCACACTACCTCGAATAGCATGATAACAAAAAAATTTATTTTGCCTTATATTTTTGCAACAGCTATATAGCGAGTTCTCATCTTGTTTTAAGTAACAATTTATTTAATTCAGCACATTTTTATTTATTGTCATTTGTTTTAAAATTTAACCTATTTTTAAAATATTTTAATTATAGTAATTTTAGTAATTTTTACATATTTTAACTTCAAAATTTGTCATTGTTATTAGAACATTATTTTATCATTATTATTATTATCTCATAATAGATTAACTGCACATCTTTAATAAAAACGTCATTTAATTTGCCATGTACGGACTATTTATTATTATTTTCTATTTTGATTATTATGATGATTATTATGATTATGACTATTTATGATTATTTTCTTGTCTTGAGTTCCTGGTAATGACTTTTCAAGGTGCTTCATTTCTGAAATTGAAGGCAATTTCAGATTTTGAAAAATATCATCATTTTAGGCAAAACATTATAGTGAGTCTTTTTGATGTTTATACAATTAAATTTTCGTAATATTCTTTACGATCATAAATCTTACAAATCAGTTTTTAAAAAACTTAACTTTTATCAAAAAATGTAATTTTAAATTATATGAAATATTTTTTTTTTCTGATGGCAGTAAAGTATAGACATGATTACACGTACTATCTCAATTAAACTTTTATATGCAAATTAATCAATCTGTTAGTGAAAATGTTTATAAAATAATGAATCCTTTTCTTAAATATATTAAAAGTGCTGAAGTTCATTTGTACAATTCCCCGAATCCATTGTACAACTCCCCGTTTCTTTGTGTATTAAACATAAATAAATATAAACAGATAGAAAAAAAGATACCTTTTATACATAATTCAGCAATTACTCTTCATAATTCATAAAATATTCTGTATTATTTATAAACAAATTGAGACTTTTAACTCATATTTTCTTCTTTATTACTATAATTTAATACTTATTTTCTGTCCATAATTTTAACAGCAAGTTTCTAAACAATTGTGTTTTATCATTCAACAGATACGTTTGCTGGATAAAATATTCTGTATTGTTAATAGATAAATTGAGAATTTTACTCATATTGTTTTCTTTTTTTATTATGATTAATTTAATATCAATTTCTAGGCCATAATTTCATTAGCATGTTTCCTAAACAGTTGTGTTACATCCATCAAAGCTACGATATTGCAAAACGATTTCTGTTCGATTTAATGCTGTACAAATGCACACATTTCCTTGAAAGATAGGGTCACTTCCTTTTAACTTCTACTATTGACCAATGTCCAGTTACCTCAGAAAACTCCAGAGAAGGGCGATATTTGACCATCTTTGGATCAGTTAACTGTAGTGAAAATGATTTCTCTATTAACAAGCAGTGTTTCCACAGAACTAATTAATGAATGTCGCCAAAGTGCGCTCACTTCAAATTGATCATCGGTCAAATTTATCATTTATAAAGATTGTCAGGCCTCGCCTTAGCTAATTGAATATAAGACTATGTATAATAATAAGGAGAATCAGAATATTGACACATACTCTCATAAGAGGGAAGAATTTTCTCCTTTCATAGTGATAAATTAGTAGATACTTTTCTCGAGTTCATTAATGCAGAAAAAAAATTGATTGTCACTTTCATTTAATATGAAACAATAGTGATTTTGAATGAGGGCCTTTATTTTCAAAGAATGGCCATTTATAAAAAGTTATAGTCTTTATTTTCAAAGTTTATTGAAAGTAAACATATTCTAATATTGTTTTCATGGATTAAAGAAATTAAACTAGGAATTCGAGAATAAAGTTCAAAAATTTATATGCATGAGATAAATTGATTTATCGAAGAAAAATTATAAGCAAAATCAAATAAATATATATTTTTCGTTTATTTTTAATATTATATTCCACACTTCTCTTCAAATGTTTATAACCATCAGTTATTTGTGGAAACTTTTGTACCTACTTAGTTTCATCAAAATATTTTCATTCTATTCTTAATTTGAAGTTTCTTGATACGTGTTTACTAGCTACATTTACTCAACTCTTGTATGATTTAATATATACCTGTGTGTAATACTTGAATAATATCACATATTTGACCCAATAATATATCATATATGGCAATTCAGTTATTTCCTTGAATGTATGAAGAATATTTAATTTTCACAGCTAAATCAAATATTTCGATTTCAATATATCATAGCTTTCTAAGTTCTAAGCATATTATTTCCGCGACTCTTGACTTTAAAAAAAAAAATCAAAAGATATTTTTTTTGTCACCTGGTGTTTATTTTAAATTGAATATCATGAATTTTTTTTTTTTTTCTTGTTTTGAATTAATATTCTAAGAATATTATTGTGTTAATGTTATTTTTATGAAAAGACACTATCTTTAAATTAACTACTGTCTCATTATAAAATTTAGGTGAAATCATATTTTATCTGTAAAATTCCTAATAACGGAAATTATAATTATTTTTAAATTAAATATCATAAGTAATTTTTATTTTTCTTGTTTTTAATATGGACTTAATATATATATACAAATACTATTATTTTTTATGAAACCTTAAATTAATTACTGTCCTACTATTCACCTACAAATTCAGGCGGAATCATATTTTTCTGTAAAATATTTGATAACAAAAATTATTTTTCAAAACAGCAGAACCATTATTAATATTACGCTCATTTTCAGTATTATTTGTAATTTTTTGTATTACAGGGATATACATTAAATATGACAAAACATTTAAACAATAGATAATCCGAAACTCTATAACATTAAACACTATATATATACTATAGGTTGTGAGTATAATATATGATCCTCTAACATTAATCGTACGAGATAATTTAAAGACGCTAACTTACTCACTGTAATTCATATAAACCTCAGTTAAAAAAATTAAAATTAAAAAAAAATTCTTCTTACCGTTGAAAATCTCAAGTAACAATTTGTTGTAGAATCTATTTCCCCTATATGTCTCTAAATTCTATTCTAAGTACTGTCTTAGGATTTAAATGGCATATAAGAGAAATCTTAAAGGCTCTGTTAGTTATATTTTTTTTTAATACTGTATTAGATTTCTTAAAAGGGTTAGTATGTAAGTCGATTATGATGTTTTTGTTACTTCTAATATTATAAATGCATTTCAATGAAATTCGACTTCGAAATGAATGAACATTTTTTTTTTTATTTCCTAAAAATATCAAAAAGCATTTGGGCAATGAGCAATGAAGAATTCTAGTAAAGCCACAAAATTCTATATAATTTAGTGCTTCACTAACAAAAGTTTTTCATTCCAAAAACAGTAAAGTTCTAACTTTGACAATGCTGATGAAAATTTGATAAACTGAATTTTTTTTTCATCATTTTTATTATTACCAATGTAAACTGAGAATCTTTTTTAAGAATTATAAGTGTTATTTCTACAAATAGGAAAGTAAATTGCTTCAGGTGTGTTATGTAGATAGTATAAAAGTTTATGCATGTAAAAGTTAGAGAAAAACTAAAAATATTTGGATGAATTGTAAGATCTTGTTTACAGGTTTGATTCAACTACATAATTCATAGTAACATTAATAAATATTAGATATATGTTGCCACAATATTAATTGAAGATAACACATACGATTGAGAGGAATTTGTTAAATTGAAAAATACATAAAATATACAATCCTATCGACTTGATTAGATTTCTGAATTTTCTTCACGTATTTACAGAAAAAGCAAACATGTTACATATTCAACCAAATAAAGATGTTTTTCGTTGTAAATACATAGTGTAACAATTTTTACATGTAATTAAGAGGAATTTCAAACAAATATTTATTTAATTTAAAATATAAAAATTACATTTCGAAAGTCAAATTTTATTGAAATATGAAATAAGGAAAAGATAGAATAATTTAACTTAATTAATAAGATATTTCATATTTCAATAACAGTTTATTTTTTAAATATAATTTTTTTATTCTAAATTTAATAAATATTTCTTTGAAATTCCTCTTAAATATATGTAAAAATAGTTACAGACTATAAGATATATTACAGACTATAATTAAGACTGATTTTGAGAACCAATCTAAACAATAGTGTTAGTTTTCATTGAACATTAACTACAATAATCAGAATTATATTTTTAAAATTGTGTTTATGTCTAATTTCCTGTATGAGTGTTTAAAAAGTTATTTCTGAAACGGGGTCACATTTTTCAAATATTTTTTTTTTTATTTATGCCAATAGACCCTATTTAATATATCAATAAAATATATTTTCCTGGTGACTATTTGGTTCTTATGGTTTTAACAGTAAATGTTTTATAGGAAATAATAACATGAAGGGACAACACAGCCACATAATTCAGGATTATTAATTAAATTATATTGACAAACATTCAATTCATAAAACAAAAAAATTTCTTAATTTCAAATACAGTCTAAAAAGAATAAAAATCTCATTAAGATGTATAATTCTTTTTAATTAAATATTAAATGCATACAAAGCATTTGATTTATATAATCAGTTTTATTGAATTAGTTTTTATGAAAATTATAATATCTAACTAAAACACAAAAGGAAATATTACTTTCAATTTTCTTTGCCTCTGAGATTGCCGCTTCATTTCCTGATGCGGCTCTTTGAAACTGTTAGACATTTATTAAAGTTTATATTTTTTTTAAAACTCAGTACTACAATTTTCTGATGAAAAAATTCTATCTTATCCTTAATTCAAAATCCTTTTTATTGCAATCTTATCAAATTATGGTGTGTATTCCCCACAAACTGTTTTGAAATCACAGAAAATTAGTGATGATATTTAATTGATATATAGTATTTAATTAATCAAGAAAAATTATTTGATATGATTGGTTATCTAAAAAAAATAAATATGGTAAATTATTCAAAATAACCTGATAATATCAATAGTAGTTAAACTAATAATAATTTATCAATAATAAATTATCACACATTTATTTTTTTTCTTAATGACTATAGTTAAAAGTTACCAAATAATTTTTTGAAATGCTTTGTTTAAAACTTTATTATATTTCATTTAAAAGAAGGCTGATAATTCTCATATCTTTAAATCTGCCTAAATTTTTTTTTTTTAATTTTTTTCTCAATTTTAAATAATATTTATTATTTTTATTAGTAATTAAAATAAATTAAAAACAGTGATTATAACATTTAGATAATCCTAAATAACATTCGATATATAATTATTAATATTATTTGTGTCCTTAAACTAATTAATATTTATTTAGCTAAGCACATAGTAAGCTCTTTGACTAATATAGGTTTCAAATATTTGGAGATAATAGAATAAAAAATAATTTTAGAATAATTTTTAAATTTTAATTTACACAAGGAAACAAATTTTTATCAAATAAATAGTGCTTTTGTTTTATTAATAAAAACGTAGATTTAAATATTTAATTTATTATATATTTTAGGAAATCCTTAAATCAGAGATTTGACAAAGATAAAAACAATGTTTTTTTAATTATACATAAACAGAATTATTTTCGAACAGAAAAAATTATGTAATTTTTAACACCAATTTTGAAGAAACTTATTATATGTTTAAGAACGGTCAATCAGTCAATATAAAAACATCAAAGATATTTAATATTTTTAAACTACTCGCTTTGAACTACAAAAGGAGTTGCATAACTGCAATACAGATAAATTTATATATTTCATAGTAAATAGTATAAATATTGAAGTATTGGATTAAATAATATTTAAGATAAAGAAAAATTAAAAATAAACATTACGTTCAAAATGTTTTTGAAGGATAGAAGGTTGAAAGCGGAATAAATAAAACATAAATCTATAAAATAAAAAACAATATAGAATTGTATAAATTATTAAGTATGCAATTGTTTTTATCACTATAAAAGATTAAGCAGATCTTCCTTTTTCCTTTCTTTTATTTATTCCCAATGAAGTTTCAACATGAAATTCATATATCAACACAAAAGTACGTTTAAAAGTAAGTATCAGTAAAAAAAATCATTTCATATATATGGTTTGCGTTCTATGGTTATCTTGTGCACACGAGGGTTAAACATACCGGGACCTATCGTTTAAAGTGGATTCCGAACCACTACAAATATCCACGTCCCAGCCGACTCTCAAATATATGTATTAAATATTTCTTTATACCTTTTTTCCCTCGTTAGTAAAAGAATCAACAAATTAAAATTATTGAATTATTTGGTTAGCAGAAATATCAAAATATTAAACCGTTCATTTTTCATAACAAAAGTATAAATAATCTTGTCTAAATCTTCAAAAAATTCTTTGGTTTAACCAATTATCAATAAAAGTTATCTCATGTTGTTAAAAAATGTAAAGCATAAAGAAAAAAAATAAACATATTCTTTTTATAAAAAACTACACACACTCAAGTGAATCTAGTAAGTATAAAATGTTTCCTCGGAAACCATCTTCGTTAAAATAAAATTTTTAAAATGTTTACACAAATGAAAAAAAAAATCGAAAATAAAGCTGCTTTTTATGCATTCAAGGTAAGAAGAGGGGACAAAATTTTTGACAAAAACAAAAAAAAGTAGACATCCGTAAAATATATATTAGATGCTGAAGTATATGGAAGTAGTATGGTTGTGTAGTAATATATATGTATTAATATGTATGAAATGTGTAAATATTTAGATAATGGACAAAACATTATTTCAAGAATAGTCAAAATCCAATATATTATAGATAACAAAGATTCTGTTTTCCTTACAAACACAGCAAGAATTTTTACTAAGCGATTGGCAGAATTTGGATATTTTATAGGCATTATAGGTACTAATAGATTTCTTGTATATAAATTAAAAGAACTCATAAAAAGTTATTTTATTTTATCTTTTAAAAGTTATATTTCTGTATAATGCTAATTTAAACAACCATTTTTAAAAATCATTTTTGAAATGACATATTTGTGTAATAAAAAATTTGGGATTAAATTACTAAATGATTGAAGGCAACAATATTGATAATTGGAATAATTGATTATTTCAAAATATTTATAGAGCACATGCTTGCAAATTTAATGCCGTGACATATGACACTGCGCAACACAAATTTTCTGTTGCAAGAAAATAGTCATTTCTTAATAACTATGGGGCGATGAACACGAAAATGATAGTAAATATTGGCAAATGACTCTTGTTTAGGGAGATAGTACGAAGATAGTCTGCTTCTTCAGTTTTCTTGAAATTCTATATATGGGAAAAAATGAAATATGAAAGCATGTAAATTTATATATTATAATTTAGAAATTATAATAACTTGTAAATTATATAGCAAAGTTCATAATATGTAAATTTTATATATTCAATACATATGAAATGTGTAAATATATATATATGAAAATCGGAATAACTAGGGCTTAGAAACCTGGTTCCCACGATATTAATTTTTTTTAAATTTATAACTACTGAGTTAAACCATTGGTTCTTATTAGTTTGATGGACACGGAGCCAATCAGGCAGTTGGCACTGTAAAAATAAAAATGTGATAACTGCGAGTTGTACGCTGTGTCTTATGTGAGAAAGAAAAAATTGCAGTTAACTTGCGTTTTACTTAAATATTATATTTTTAGAGCTGTGTTGCGACTTAACTGCGTTAAATCTGCTAATAACATCTGTTATATATGTGGAGAAGTGTCATTTGAAGCTAAAAGTTTTTCAAAATTCCTTTAGTGAAAAAAACATATCACGTTTATTTCAGTTGTCAAAGTGGAGGTTAGGGCAAGTCCTTGTGCCCACATATACGTTATAATTCTTGTTCAATAAACCTTCTATGTGGGTGCGAGGCAAAAAAAAAGAATGGCAATGTCATTTACCATTCCAAAGATTTATAGGGAACAAAGTACGCTAAAAATAAAGAACATTTGCAAGGAGGGAATCACGTAATTTACTGTTACTTCTTACATGATCCAACCTCTTCATGGATTAATCGCAAAGAAAATAAATATGCGACCGATTTCCCGTGGTGAAGGGTTTCTCATTCTGTAAACTCCAAATAATTTTTTCCTTCATCCAGGGAAAAATCAAGAATAAATTTCATGTGATGCTCTGCAATTCTTGCCATTTAACGGGTAATATAATGATGACGCCATAAGTACACCAGACATTTTGTCTGAAGAAAAACTGAATAACCTGGTTAGAGGTATTGAGCTGTCCAAAACTAAAGAAGAATTACTTATATCTAGAGTTACAGAAATTCACCCCAGTAATAATTTCGAATGACTTCGTTTCGTTACAATCATGAGAAATTTCTGCCTTGTTTATACTGGATGAAAACCTTATTTTCTGTTCTGACGTCAATGGTTTAATGACGACTCTCAAAATAGAACATTACCCTTTGTAATGGCAACTATTCATAAATTCATCCAAAACGAGTCTGAAGGCAGTATTTCTGCATAATGAAAATCAATTTCCACCAATTCCAGATCGGATAATCTGCTATTTCGGAAGAAACTTATGAAAATTTGAAATATTTGTTGAACTACCTTCAATACAACAAGTACACTTGGGCTATATGTTGTTATTTGAAAGGGGTAGTTCTTCTGATGTGTCTTCAATTACAAGATATGCAGTACAGTTGCTTTTTATGTTATTTCAACAGTAGAACAAATACATTGCACTGTTTAAAAAACAATGTCCTACTAAAATCGCATATGACATTGGAGAGAATAATGTACAAAAATCACCATTAGTAGGGGTAAAAAAATCCTACTACAACCCTTGCAAATCAACTTGACATAAAGAAACATTTTGTGAAAATCATGGGCAAGAGTGGATCAACCTTCAAGTACTTAAATATAAATTTCCTGCAATCAGCGAAATTAAACTGAAACAGGAAATTCTCGTCGGTCCACAGATTAGTAAGCTCTTTAAGGATGCAAATTGTGATAGCTTGCTCGAAAAAAATGAGAATGAAGCTTCAAATGCTTTTTTTTTTTTTTTCTTGTGTCAACTAATTTCTTACCAATTGTGAAGACATAGACTATAAAAAATAAGTGATGTTGACTGCATACAAGCAATTTGGCTGCATTATGCCTTTAAAAATCATTTCTTGCAGTATAATTTTTACATCTTTTCTGAAAACTATGGCCAGATTAGTAAGCAGCATGGTGAGCATTTTCACCAGGTCATAGAAAAATTAAAAAAAAAAATAAAAAAATAGCGATAGAAAAAAATAGTCAAAAATAGGAAAAAATACCAGAGAAAATATCCCTCTGCAATGCTGGCATGTTACCGTTAGACAATTTTCAATGACGATCCTGAGAAAATGCATAAGCGGCAACTCAAGCCACCCGTGGCATAAAGCAAACAGGTACATGTTTTTGTTAACATATTGTTTTATATTAAAAACGGTTAGTTTCAAATAGAAATGAGAGTCAATATCCAATTTACATTGACGTATTCGTGTTGAGCAACCAAAATTAGAAATAAATGGCTATTTTAAAATATTTCATCGAAATTTGTTGCACTGTGCAATTACTAATTTTCCTTTTCATATTTATAAATTCAATTGATATAAAAATTAAAACTACGAGCATCCTCAAATATTCTGAATTGTATAATATATAACAAGAAAATGCGTCTTCTTTTAATGGAAAAAATGCGAAATTATTTTCGATAACAGATGAATAATATATGGCAAATAATAAATTATTCAACATTACTTTTTAGTAATGGTAATTAGGAAATTATAAGTGAAATATTACAGTTCGATTACTGAACATCATTCATTATTTCAATAATGAACAATACTACTTATATTTTCCGCATTGTGATGATTATTTTTCCGTATAAAATCTGTTTTCATCTCTCCCTGAAACGTAAAGTAATAAAACAAGAGTTAGTGTACTTTTGGATGAGTTGAAAGGGAAGCTCTTATATTATGTCCATATTTCTGCCAGGTAAATGCATTGTGATTACTGAAAATTAAAAATAATTCATGTTAAATTAAGTAAAACATATGCACTCGACATTGTTGACCAATAGAAACAATATTCGAAATTATTTTAAATCATAGAGGAAGGATCTATGGCAAATAATAGTTTGTCAAATATTACTTTTTAATAATGATAATTAGGAAATTATAAGTGAAATATTACAGATAGATTACTCCCATCATTCATTTATTTTATTAATGAACAGTATTACTTTTTCAATATAAAATATGTTTTTCATCTTTGCCTGAAACGTAAAGTAATAAAAACAAGAGTTAGTATACTATTGGATGAGTTGAAAAGGAAGCTCTTTTATTATGCCCATATTTCTCACATGTAAATGCATTGTGATTACTGAAAATTACCATTATTAAAAGTAATGTTGGACAATTTATTATTTGTAACGTAAAGTAATAAAAACAAGAGTTATCGTACTATTGTATGAGTTGAAAAGAAGCTCAATTATGTCCATATTTTTGACAGATAAATACATTGCAATTACTGAAAATTACCATTATTAAAAGTAATGTTGGCAATTTATTATTTGTGACGTAAAGTAATAAAAACAAGAGTTAGTGTACTATTGGATGAGTTGAAAAGGAAGCTGTATTATTATGCCCATATTTCTAACAGGTAAATACATTGTGATTACTGAAAATTAAAATAATTAATCTCAAATTAAGTAAAACATATGCACTTCACATTGTTAACCAATAGAAACTTTAGCATAAAAGTGATTAAAATAAATTAAATATTCTGGAACTTCCATCTGATATTAAAAATGGAGGAAGTTGTCAAAATCTATTCCAGTGAAATCTTGGGTCTCAAAATTTTCAATCAGAACTGCTTTCGCTGAATTTGCGTCCATCTCAACACACACTGACCTTTTCTCCAAGTACTGTGAATCAAGCTCTAAAATCCCCATTAGCCTTTAGGTACACCTGCCCGGATTATTTTCCTTTTACCATCCTAAACTAGGATTTGGAATTCTTGATCTGGCGTACGAGTTTCGATCGATGGAGCAAACTAATTATAAAACTTTCTACTTCAAAAGAATTAATTGACTTCTCCGCCATCTTATCCTGGAGGCCATTTTTCATTTTTCATCCGAATAACTCAGCGAAATGATACCTGATTCGGGAACATCCGAAAAGTTGCAAGCATTAATCGACTCAGCTTAAATTAAAACTTATTTTCTTTATAAATATGCTGTACTTTAAATGAAAGTCTTCCTGTATTAACGGATGGAAAGTACGGTTATCTTATTATTACACTGAAAATGGAATTAATGAGGAAAATATGTTAAATAAATTCAGAAAAAATTGCATTTAGTTTTTGATACCTCGTATTCATACTTTTTTGTTTTGTATGAAAAAATAATTAAAACAATTTTCGCAATATAAATTTAAGTAAAAATTTAAAAAATTATATCATTTCAAACTATATCATTCCACTTAAACTATCAAAAATTATATCATTCCACTGAAAACGATCAAAAAATGTCATTCCATATCATTACACCATTCTACTGAAAACTATTAAAAATTATATCATTTCACTGAAAATGTAATTAATGATAAAAATATGCTAAATAAATTCAGAAAAAAAATTGCATTCAATTTTTGATACCCGTATTCTTTCTTATGGATCTTTTGCTTTGTATGAAGAATTAAATAATATAAATTTAAGTAAAAATTACAAAAATTATATCATTCCAGTGAAACCTATCAAAAATTATATCATTCCACTGAAAATGTAAATAATGAAGAAAATATATTAAATAAATTCAGAAAAATTGCATTCAATTTTTGATACCTCGTATTCTTTCTTATGGGCCTTTTTGTTTTGTATGAAAAGTTAAATAATATTAATTTAAGTAAAAATAAAAAGTTATATCATTTACATTAGTTGATAATGTTATTTTTGTTTTCTTATAAAAATTATATATCATTTACATTAATTGATACTTTATTTTTGTCTATTGGTAAAAGGCTTTTAAGAGATTAAAAACCATTGTCTATTAAAGTAGACATTGTTTATTAGTAATATATGTTTATATAAAATGATACCGAAGGGAAATTATATTAAACAGGCCATAATAACATTTCGTTATTATTTTTATTTTATTATTTTGCTTTATTATTTATTTGAAAATGATATTACGTAATATTTTGTAATCTCCATGAGAATATTGATGCCGAATTTAGTAAAATTTGATTTAATAAATGGATTTGGGTGTCATAAAGATAAAAAAAAAAAAAAAAAAGAAGGAAAAAAACGATATTCTCTAATTTCATTTAGAAATGTCTATATTAATTATCTTGTACGCTTTTTACGGATGTTGATGTCAAATTTAATAAAAATTGATGAGGTACAAGAGCGTGGTCTCAAAAGATTTTAACTTCTGCTCGCATGTTACGTGTTCACATGACTTATTAAAGTGGTCTCCCAAACTTTTTTAATAAATATCGACACAAAAAAATTTTTTATCACCTACTTAATGAAACAAAAATAGTTATCTATTTTAAGTTCGTATAAATCATTAAACAATGAATTTACAATTTGATGTAAAAATATCTGTATATAGCAAGGTTTTGTTTTAAAATACAGTGCGTTTTGAAGATCCAAGAACTGCAGATATGTAGCAGATTGAACTTTATGCAGAGGGTATCGTAGGGAGCGAGCTATACCAACATTTTGGAATCTCAATTTTGCAGGAATACTTCCAAATGGTAGCATCTGGAAGTTCGCACTCTATTCCGGAAAAACATCTTGTAGAAAGTTTGAACATATGAAATAACATGTGCGAAACAATAGCAATAGCATATATGAAACAAAAACACTTTCTACAACTGATTTATTGTGTCCAGCTGCAGTATAGACACGGATAATTTCTGTTCGAAATGACTTGTTGGGAAGCCCAATGAATTATCCACCTGCTCTGGTGGATTAAGAAATATCTTTATTTCCATCAAATGATGCATTTTATTATTAGATTATTTCATTTTTGCATTCTGTAATCTTTAAATTATCCCATTTACACGAAACTTTATCAAACTTCCATTACAAGGCATATTCCAAGTTCTTTCACTACTAGCCTTAAATTCTGTTATTACAAGAGGGCACAAATCTGCATGTTAAACAATAAAACTGTACTTGCATTCCAAAAAAACAGATAGGCTCTTGAATAGCCTGTAACAAATCACTTCTTTTTCCATAAAACTACACATTGTCAAGGGAATACTTCAAATATTTAGGTTTTTATTCTTGGACATTTTAGAATTAGTGGTATATTCAATCTCAACCAATTAGTGGTAAATTCAACACCATTAGAAAAATTCTTGAAATCAGCATACCAGTGTTAGGAAAACACCATATAAATCGTGTAAGGCAAGAATCATCGCTCGAAATCCAAATTGCCTAGTAACAATGCCTCTACAGTGCATAGGTTTTGAGAAAAATGCGAAAGAAAAAGTATGAGAAAACATCCAGTGCGTGGCAAATAAAACTTGTCGGAATCATGTAAAACTGTAGCTCATATGAAAAACAATGAAATTTAAGGAAATAAAAATAAAAAATTTTACTACTACGTTTGTGAGAATAATTTTATGGAGCGATGCGTAATGCAATTAAACAGCCATCATTGGGCTCGTGTTGCAGAAACTATCGGCAATCTATGTTTAATGACATAATGAATACCACGATATGTTTTTTTATCTACGGGTGGGGTAGTGGTAATGCTTACAAACTGCTGAGGGACCATGCCTTCCGCTATCCAAATCGACGTCAATGTCATCGGCAGGTTGGATTAAAATATCCTGTTGTGTTGCTGTTATGATTACCAGATCTGACTTCTTTGCATTTTTTCCTATGAGGAATTCGGAAGAAATGGTATATTGAAGCATTGTAGTATTGTTTGCATACTTACTTCCCTTTTTGTGAGAATATTTATCGTATACAGTTAGCCACTGCACAGTACGCGCATGCATACCTCGATATGAGCGGGAATCGTGCTGAGAACAAGAACGTGAACGCCATGTCATATGCAATTTCTTCTGTGTCTGTTTCTATTAGAGCTCGTTTTCCATGCACCAATGTGATGTTAGATATGCATCATAAAGGTAACTTTTATGTATTCCTAGTGAGAATCCTGCTTGAGCAGTCTATCCTTGAAATTAGTTATAAAAAGTAGCTCAGTTTTATTTTCTACATTCAAAAAGAATTTCTATATACATCCCCATCATTCAAATTCTATTATTGTAAATTTTTTTCTACGAGAGTTTTTAGAAGTTATGAATCGAAGAATATACAATAATTTCAAAAAGCTATCGGCCAAGTCGTTTCCAACAGTATTCACTTTCAAAATCTTTTATAATTTCAATATATGTTTCCCATTTAATATATGTTTCAATATGATTTTTAGAGAAAAATATATTTCTTCTTTTTTTTTTTCTGTATACTTTAGATATATGGTAAATTCAATTTTAAAAAACACCGTTTTTAAGCTTAAATTAATTTTAAAAATCTCACAATAGTATAAGAACACTCTTAAAGCAATCTTTGTAAAGATTGTAATAATTACAATAAAATTACTCTTTTTTTCACAAAATAATGAAAAATCCGAAACTATATGAAAAAGTTCCCAAAATTGTTATGTTTAAAAAATAAAAATTGATTTTTGAATCAAATCACTAGAATTAATTTTTGTTTTAGATAAAAAAATTGGATATGAAGAAATAACAGAATAAGCATATAGCATATAAAAATATATTACATAAATTAGAATGCTGTACAAAAATACATATTCACTCAATAATTACCGTTGTATTTTTGATACATTTTCACAAAATATTTAAAAGCAAATTAGCATAAACAATGGAATATGCAAAACGTGTTGAAAAGAATTAATCTGAAAGTATACTTCAAATACTATTGAAGAAGTATCAAAAATTATGCAGTCTTGATTATACTTGTTATATTTACTATACTTACCATACTACTATACTTTTATAAGTACTCTCGTCAATATGGTGGAAGTTTTGATTGAATGCTCAACAAAAGGAATGATTTTTCGAATGAAACTGTAAAACTGCTGTTTACAAAATATGCTCATATACGACTTAGAAATGTAACTTATTTTTTGTGTTAGAGAGAAAAATTTTTACAATATTTCTTTGTATTTAATATGAGAGAAATAGCAACTAAGAATTCTAGATCAGACTATTCTCAGAATTATCTTCAAACTTTCTCATTTAAATTATGATTAATAATAAAAAACAAACCTTTTAGCTTATTTTATCGTTATTGCTAATCCTAATCCTAACAATTATTAATAATTTCATTCTGCTATCATATCTAGAAAAGTGAAAGAAATGTACATACATTTCTTTACCTTTCTAAATGTGTAGCCTTTTACATTTTGTCTTATCCATTATTTCCTTGATGTAATCATAAATATAATGTTGCTTTCTTTTAAAAGCTATCATCGCAGGGTTTTTATTTTAAATCATTGCAAATCGCATAAATTCCTACTATCGATTTGATCAGCAAAAATAATTCCATTTATTTCAAATCATTAAGTTTCGCTTTTCTACTGTTCATGTAAAACATCTCCTCGTAGCAAAAAAAAATCTGTATATTTCAAAATCTAAAACCAAATTTCCAGAATGTTAAAGCAGAATAATTTCACATATCAGAGCATTTTTTGGCATAGACTTAAATAATTTTTGGTAAGTCACATTTCAAATGTATTCTTAGGCAGCCTGTTTCCATGTATCTTATCAGCTAAGCAAATTAGTTTTTACTATATTTTTTATTGCGAAATTACTAAACCTTTTGGAAGTTGTCTCATTAATTTGGGAGAAAATAGATGCATTTCTCAATGAATGCATTTCTCCCTTGTTTGATGCTTTTCTAAGCAATAAGATTTTTTTATAAAAAGGTATGAAAAAATTAATGGAACTATAAAATATTTCAGCGATTAAAATGGTTTTCGTTTTAAATTAAAAATATTTACCTTTTAAGTTTTTTGATTCAAAAGTATCATTGATAAATTTTGCGTTTCAAGTAAAAATGGAAACAATATTGTAAGAAATGTATATTAAAAAAGTTCTAGAAGGAATTAGATGAATTTTATCATCTAAACACTTATTTAGTTTTCAAGCTAATCAATACATTGTTTTTATAGGCATTTATTGTTACTTGCAATTCAAAATTCTTACTTCTTTATTTTAATAATTTGGCAATTTTAAATTGGAAGTTAGCCCAGCAATTTTTGACCAAAGTAAATGCAAATTTTAGTACGAAACATTTTTAAAATAGTAAAACTGTTAAAAGTTTATTTAAGATTTGTGATTTAACATTACAAGCAGATAAAAATTTATTGGAACAAGGAAAACTTTGGATTCTGAATAGAAAATTTACTTCGTGCAATAGAAGGCATATTCTTAAAAAAAGAAAAGAAGAAAAAAGAAAACAGTATCCAAAATTTTATATTGTAAACCTTATAACTGAATTAGTTGAACAGTTTTCAATAAAAATTAATTCTAGATCTCGAACAATCCTTATCCAGGCTTATATCCAATCCTTATATATTGAAATATGAAATTATAAAATTATATATGATAGAAAATTATATAATTATATGGGTATTATAGTCACATGACAAAAAGAAAATTCTTCTTGAAATACGGCAACATTTATCATATTGGAACTGTGTGATATCTACACACAAGTCAAATTTTAATGTACTTGTTTTCAATGATAGCAATACTGAACGAAGAAATTAATCATTTCTGGTACAGGAAACCTGAATTATATGGAAAATCTGAAGGATAAGAAATGTAATATTGTAAAAATGTACAAATTTTGGAGGGAAATCTGAAAATTTCTATTCGAGGATTTACAAATTATTTTGCACTCAAGTCCCATCAGTATAAAAGATACTAAACATGACAACCCAAAGTGCTGTGTTAAATCATTTTACGAACTTCTTTGAAATTGTTATTAAACTTATCAAATATGTACACTGTTAGTTGGAGAAGAAAAACATGTAAGATTTCTGAAAATAGAAAGCAGTTTTGATAAACTTTTGATTTAGTTTGTTGCTCTGCGGTCATTTGTTGCTCATTTTGTGCACATTTTAGGCTAATTAGACCGGAATCTACTGTTTAACGTGGATTCCGAAGCACTAAGAAACATCCATACCACGACTCGAACCTGAAGCAGGTACCAAAGGCCAGAGTGCTAGCCAAATGGCCATTAGGCCACTGCAGTTTTGATAGAGGAAGGGAGCAAATCAAATATTTTTATTTGAAAAAACTTGTTGAATCAAATCTGAACTTACGAAAAAGAATAAATTTTATTAACAATTCTAAAAGATTAGAACAGTTGAAATTCAGATAAACATTTTTCCAAATTTGCCCACAGTTTAAAAATAATTTTTTGTTAGGAAAAAATAACATTAATTTCTTCAAATAAATATGTGTATGTTTAATGTCTTTAAAACTAATTTTGTTATAACTGAATAAAAAATTTAAATCTGTTAGCTGTTTATTGCAATATTCCTCAGTAATAAAAAATAAAAAACTCGTCTTATCTCTATTGTCTTATTATTTGTCTTATATTTATACACGTCTTGTTATTATTTATTCAACGTAATATCATTGATTTATAATATATAAATATCTCATGACAAAAATTGTGTAAGAACTTTATTACATTTGTGGGAAATGTAAAGAACCTGTATGTTCTGAATGTTCCAAATCTTTTATTTTTAATTTGTCATCAGTGTCTAACGATCCCATATGCGAAAAATTATTTCAGTATAAATTTACTGTTTTTTTATGGCTTGTTTAATTACTGTCAATTGCAAGTAAACAAAAGCTTATCAAGCAATTTTTAAATTCAATTTTGAAAAGTTTATTGTAATTCAGACTTAGAAAAAGAGACAAGTCTAAAGCACAGTTTAATCGGCTTTTTTATATTTGTTTTTTGAAAAACTTAATATTCTGAAATAAAATAATTATTTTTGTATAAATGTTTTTAACACTTCATTCCTAATTAAAAACATTGTTTTTTTAATTAAAAGCCTCTCTACTATAACTATTTTTGGTAACATTTGAATTTAGGAAAAAAAATTTTATTATTTCATCTATTATTTCAGATTTTTTCATAGATTACTATACAATTTAAACATTTAACTTGTTTTTTGAAAGAAGTGTAAAAAAAAAATATTTACTTTTTAACATACTTACATAATTACATTCATAATTATTTTAAAATAGTTTTTTCTAAAACACTTTAATCACTGTATATCACTAAATTTCATCTTTTTAATCCCATTTTACAACTAATATGACAACTTCTTTGAAAACTATTACTGTTAACGAATTTATATAATATTAAAAAATATTCCTTACAATTATTAAATAGTTATTATTTTACTAGAACAATGGGTATTTTTCATAATTCATGGACATATTTCATTTAGTTGTTTATCTTAATTTTTAACGTATATTCTTTACACAGATAATTATTATTAAAAATATACATATTTAAATTTCTTGTTATATTAAACATAACCTTTCTGTGAATGATACATTACCGATAAGGAAAACATAATAAAAGTGCCGGTATATACATATTTAAAAATTATAATCTGAATAACAGGGTACAAAAAAATTTAAGAATATGCATGAGATTTAATATAATCAGAATAATACAGTTCAAAAAAATTCTAAGAATATGCATAGGATTTCAATAAAACTCACCGGAAAGAAGATGACTTTTCCAATTTTTCATTCTACAATCTGAAATTTTTCAAAACAACTGAAAACAATAGTATTTGCTATCAGTTATTTAAGTATCCCTTTAATTTTTCCTCGTAAAATACCTAATCTAGCATCTCTAAGTTTTCATAATTTTTTTAAAAACTCTTTAAATCCTTTGTGTCTTTTTTGTTGTTCCAGCACAGTGGCATTTGTGCTAGTCTCATGACTATACTGATAGTTTTAACCACTTTAATGGGTAGCAATACTTTTTAATGGGTCAACATTGCTCCTTGGGCAGGGAATTAAAGGATAAAAAATGAGTTCTTATTTGCGAATATTGGAAAACCCATGAGCACTTCAACAAGGCATTATCATTGTCTATTCAAGACTCTTGATAAAGGGGACTCTGTTTTTTCTAAAAACCAATTGACGCAAACGCCACTAGCAGAAATCGAACTTTCTTTTTATCATCTTTTTTTCTAGATAGTTTCTACTAACAACACACACTATCACTTCGCTGTAAGTGAAACGATGAGCAATCGAAATATAAATTTTGAACCGGTTTTCCTTTTCAGTTGTTAGTTTTAAATTTGTCAAAAATTATTTCCTATGAAAACTTTGTTAATTTTAAAACTGTTAGACTAATAAAACAATATAGACAATTCAAAGGAATTAATAGTTGAGAGACATTAAAATATGCTCAGTTTTCGATTATTGGTACAATAAGTAGAGAACACTCAAAGTTTACATATTAAAGTAGTATGAAATGATAGTATTATTTTTAAAGTTGCTAATAATTTAAATATTTCGAGTTTTTAATCATTGATTAGTTGTTGCTTACAATAAATTTTAAAAAATACTCTGGGCTGATTTAAGGCAGTAGCTGCTGTGAAGAAATTATCATTTTCATATTTTGTTTAAATTTCATTTTTGTATATGAAGATGTCGAATTTGTACATCAAACAATTTATGTAATCAACATATATTCAGAACGAATATATTGTTGATTTCTGATGTATTTTGCTACAAAATGTGCCTTTGTCTAATGTGACTTCATTTTTTAAAATGGAATTGATTGATAAAAAACTTGAAAATTTCATCAATTATACAAAAAGTAAGTTGATATGCTTTTAATTATATTTTTCTTAAGTATATAGCAAGAACTTGAAAAGTTATGCGTAAAGATTCCACTTAAACATTAAAGGTAAGATAAAAAAAAAGATACTAAAATATATCAAATTCCCAAAACGATCACAAATATTAAAAATATGTTAGAATATTTTTACAAAATCTTATTTTTTAATATTGTTTGTTTTTCAAGCATGTAAATGAATATATCGGATTATTTTTTTGTGCTATTTGAGATTTTAAAACAACTGCTAAAATAATATTTTGTATTTAACTAAAAATAAACATATTTCGTGATATGTAAATATTAAGTATGTTCTAAGCTTTCTTACATATTTGTAAATTATCAGATGATATATGATGTTTCATCAAATGAAGATTATTATAAATATGTATTTAAATATCAAATAAAAATCAATATTTTGTAATGATGATTAGCTATTTATATAATATTGCTGAATGCGGCAGACTATGACATTAAGGAAGCTAAAACTATTTTTAAAAGTAAAAAAATATTTCAAAATTAATCACCGAATAATTATTATTAAAATATATTTTATAAATGAAATCAATTTTTAAAACATGTTAGAATATTTAAAAATAATGTTTTTTAATATTGTTTTTTTTTTTCGCATGTAAATGAATTTATCAAATTATTTTTGTGCTATTTGAGATTTTAAAAACAAATGCTAAAATAATATTTGTATTTAACTAAAAAATAAACATATTTCATGATATGTAAAAATAGTAAATATGCTCTAAGCTTTATTACATATTTGTAAACTATCAGATATATGTATATGATTTGTTATAAAATGAACAGATTATTATAAATATGTATTTAAATATCAGAAAAAATTAATATTTTGTAATGAGGATTATCTAGTTATATAATAATGCTGCATCTGCAAGTTATGACATTAGGAAACTAAAATATTTTTAAAATTAAAAATATTTCAAAAATTAAACACATAGATGATTTTTTTAAAATATATTTTATAAATGAAATCAATCTTAAACATGTTAGAATATTTAAAACGTAATGTTTTTAATGCTGTTTTTTCCTGCATGTAAATGAAAATACTTAATGAGTATCAGATAATATAATGAGTATATGAGTATCAGTATTTGAGTATCATTATGAGTATATATATGATGTATCAGTATGAGTATATGTAGGAAGTATCAGTATGAGTATATGTATCATGTAACAGTATTAGTATTTATATAATGAGTATCAGATTATTTTTATGCTATTTGAGATTTTAAAATAACTGCTAGAATAATATTTTGTATTTAACTAAAAAATAAATATATTTCATGATATGTAAAATATTAAATATGTTCTAAGCTTTCTTACATATTTGTAAATTATCAGATATATGTATGATGTTTCATGAAATGAACAGATTATTATAAATATATATTTAAATATCAGATAAAAATCAATATTTTGTTATGATGATATATAGTTATATAATAATGTTGCATGCGACAAGCTATGACATCATAATAATATAATATAATAATTTTTATTAAAATATATTTTATAAGCGAAATCAGTCTTTAAAGCTAGTTATTAGTGCCTTAGAGTATGTTTATTGGTCATTTTAAGGAACCTTTTATGAAAAGGAAATGCTTGGTTAGATCTGATGTGCATTTATTGTCCTGTGGGAATAGGATATTAGATAAAACTTAATACCTCCCAACTTCTATGGCTTTACTTCAGTGGATTGTTAAAACAAACAGTCTCAAAGGAAAAATCATTTCATTAAATGGACACTTAAGCCTTTTACTCGTAAATCCTGAAATTATATACTTAACGGCACGAGCATTTAATTTTAAATGTTTCGTGTGCAGTGGTTGAAAAGAAATTTGCTAAGCGTAAACCATTAAAGCTTCATTTCAAAATAGTCGTGAATAACTAAGGATTATGTAACGTTAATCAAAGGGCTTTAATGCACAGGTGCATATTTGCCCATTACGATATTTCAATCAAATTCTTCATTTTAAAACGCATAATTTCTCATTATGTTAATTTTTCTCCGGCACTGAATTCCCCTTTGTTTCTGCACCCTTTTCTATTGCTTGCCAAAGAATATAGCGAGCATAACCCCTCCCTCCTCTGAGGAAATGAAGGCGTCAAAGAAAGGAAAAGAGCTTCCCAAAAAAGAAAGGAAGTGGAGCCTAGTCTACAATAGAGCAGTTGGTGGGAACCCTGGTCCAAACGATGATTAAATTCCAAATAAAAGCAACACCACCGGTTAGGGCCATTGAGCACAAGCCAATTGACGTCAGCTATGGAAGGAATGTGCCGGATAGACAGAAAGGGTGACTTGGAAGCCTCAAAGTTCAAATAATTTTTATTATGATATGACATTCCGTATTGATCCATTTTTCAAAAACTTTTTATATTAGCCGTCCCAGCACTCAATAATCAAGAACATTAAAAATTGAATGCTAATGAGTCTATGCCCGTTGATTGGAACGTGTAAAATCAGCAAAAAGGAAGTTAGTCCGGTAAAACGTCGATTATCGGGTTTCGATTATCTGGCTTCCTTTTAGTGGCTGATTGGAAAACTGTCAAGCTGGAGGGATCGGACAAGTTAGGAGACCGAAAAATAATACGGAACTATTAACTGCTCCATTCAAATAGAGAGTAAATGAGCGGCGAAGGTGGGGACATTTAAGTGCTTTTAGAAGATTCAAACAGAAGTGAAGGCACGTGGAAAATTCCTTCCGGGATTCCTGAAACACGCTCTTTGCTTAAATAATCTAATTTCAACCAAATAGCACCTAAGCTGAAACAGCATCAAAACTCTCAAAACGATAAATGGAACACATTTTTAAACTTTAAATACAATTAAAAACGAAAATGAAGTAATCAAGATTGGTAACGTGCGACATTAAATAATTCATCAAAAAAATATTTAATCAACCTTTTATAGTAACCTTAAATGTTATCAAGAGATCTGTTAGCTATGAGCTTTACTTTTTTTTTTTGAGACACCAGAAAAAAATTAATTGGCAATGAAATAATAATGAAATTGGCAATTAATGAAATATCTTATTTAGGATAGTAGATATTAATATTTAATTATGTAAAGTATTTGCTGAAAGCATCATTTAAAGTTGCATTATAAGAACAAGTAGTAGTTTTTTTGTTTCTAAAGTATTTCATATATTTTTAGAAATACAATTCTAAATCCAAGTCCTACAATTGAGTTTTAATAAATAAATACAAGTTCTAAAATTGAATTTTAATAAATAAATACAAGTCCTATAACTGAGCTTTAATTTTCCTCAAAAGAAATATTTTAAAAACTTCAAAAGAACAACTGTGAAACTTGATTGGAGGTCTTATCGCTCAAAATAGAGAAAAAATATATTGCCTAAAATTACATTTTAAAATCTGTTTATAACTTGTGGTACAAAAAAAATATACTTCTATAAGAATTCAGTCAATTAAAAACAATGAAACAAAACAAAAAAATTGTCATCCAATTGTAAGCTTTATTTCATTTAAAACAATAATCTTGTTTTATAATTTCCATTTTTTGATTAATTCGATAAAATTAAATAATGTTATGAATTTCGGAATACAACTTCTGTTTTATTAAATCGAAAGCCTTGAAAGCATGTAAACTTAATGAAAAGATGAATTTTTTTTTCGACACATCCTCTGATCTTTATACTTTTCTTACTGTATCTAAATCCAAAAAATAATAGAAAATACCTTCAGAGTCTTAAAATAATTTATGTAGCTATCTTTTATAATTAATGAACGCAATAAATTTTCCACTAGTTGACTTTTAATAGTTATTTCGTTCTTGAAATATCGTTACTATCTGCTTTACAATGTTGAGATAAATTCCTTTCGATCTCTTGTTGTAAGTAATTTTACTTTAACGATGGAACTTTCACTGAACCTACATCTCCACATTTCTTAAAATGCAGCAAATTTCCATTTACAATAAGTAAAAAATGTTTTAAACTTCTTCAGACTGTTAGGAATTTGGCGTCATTTGTCTTTTTCAAAAAAAAATTTCTATTCGGTTATTCCGAAAGAAAACTATTTTACTATTTATACACACTTTGTATTCTGTTATTTGGCACAGATAATTTATTATTCGTCACAGATAATTTATTATTTGTCAGATAATTTATTATTTGTCAGATATTTTATTATTTTCCATAGATATTCTACTATTTAGCACAAAAATAATTTTGATATAATATTTGATATTATTCACATTAATGTGCTGTCCATTTCGCTTCTGTTTTTTAGTTCAGATTCCTTCCATTGTAGTTCCTTGGTCAGAATTCTGCGTAATATATTTCTAAACAAGTAGAAATTTAAGTAATACAACACTTATGAACATACCCCATACTCAGTATTTTGGGTTTGGTTTTCCACCCTGTGGTTTCTAATGACAATTTTTTTTTCTCGTCATTTTTGTGTACCAACTATGGTTCTTTTAAGTCCGCATAGAACAGGCTTAATTGTTAAATATTCATTAGAAATAAATTCTTCATTTTATAAAGAATCAGTGATATAGGGCACATTATCTGATAATCTGAATAACATTAATTCAGTACTTTTTATTTAGCCTCTAATCTGAAATTTGTGCTGATTTAAATGAGATAATCAGATTCAACGGAGATGAGTACTTCCTCTTAGACCAGGGGTGGCCAACCTGCTGCTCGCCTTGAACATTTTTCCTGCCCGTGAGATTTATCACACTTTTACAAAAATATATTTATTTTATAACGGCCAAAGTAGTGTAAACCAATGTATTAAAAAATACATTATGTGTGCATCCATGTATTCAAAAATTAACTGCCAAAATTATGAGAAAAAAATTAACTTTGCTTTTTTAAAATAATATTCTGGCGAATATAGGACAGATATTGCCTGTTTTAGTTATGAGTTCACAGAATAATTAATGATGCGCGAGCATCTTGGAACATCTAATATAACAGGTTGTAATATGAATATAAAAATGTTTATAATGGGTCTAAATCTAATACGGGGATATATAATTTTATATGCGGCCCGCGGAGTTATGATGAATTTCCAAAGTGGCCCGCAAGATCTTTTGGGTTGGCCACCACTGTCTTAGACAGTACTTCGATACAACAGAAATAATTGTGAGAAATATATATGTAACTATCAGGTATTTGTAACAAATGGTTTACTTTCAATAAGTATTCATTAAAGGGAATATTGCTTCCTGCGAGTATCTCTTAGAGGATACTGGACCATATTTGTGCTTCACGAAAAGAAAGCCAGGACTCAAGCAGGTTAACAATGATAAATCAATTATTTGTAAATCATGTTAGTTTACATTCTAGGCTATCCTTGTTAGAGTACGAAAATAATTCGTAACATATTCATAACTTTCTTATTTCGTAACATAGTTTTATCATCCTGCTTTTAGAAAAAAAAAGGTATGTAACTTCTTAGTCCAAAATGATCATGACCAAACAAATCGAACGTTAACAGCTAAGCTGCAATTTAATGTTAAACTTGGCTAAATATTTGTTCTAGCAATTTTATAAAACATTCAATGTTTTATGTATGTTTTTGGCTGTTTTTAAGTATTTTTTTTTTTTTTTATTTTATGACAAAAATTCAATACAGAATTCCATATTTAAAGAGAAAATGAAAAGTGAGGAAATTATAAAAAAAAAGAAACAAACTTTTTGGCACTGATAAGTCCTATGATTTTACCGTAGTTATTAAACAGTCTCTCATTTTCTTCCAAAAAAAAAGAGATTTAACATTTTCTCAGTTGATGGCTTTATGTATCTCAATTTTTTAGTGCATCAATTATCGCCTTAGCTGTTTTGCACACCATAAGTAACCAGCAAATTGGAAAAAAAGGATTTAAAAAAACCCATTTTAAAATGAATATTTACGCAGATAGAAACTAATAGGTTATTTTTATACATTTATTTTTAGAAATTAAAAAATAAATATAACTTATACAAATCAACTTTTGAATTTACATAATAGAACAAGATTGTATTTTTAACATATTGTAATATATGTATATGCAGCTTAATTGAATAATTTTCTACTAAATGGGTTGTGGTATTGTCGAAACTCAATCTTTGGTCTTTAAAGGCCTCATTTTCTTTTAATTTAAAGTAACAATTTGTAATAAGTTGTAATTTTTTGTTATTGTTCTAAATTTAAACATTTTCAGTAAATTAGTAAGTCCGATTTATGTTTCAATAAATTATTAAATACAATTAAAATTTAAGCAATGATACAGTACTAATAATTTATCATTTAACCTTGAAAAGGATTTTAGTTAAGTATTGATAAATTTTAAATCTTGATACAATTTTAGTGTTATAAGTTTTATTCGCTAGTATTTTTATTTAGTTTTATTAGCAATTTCGTTATTATAAGATTTATTTTTTACAGTATTTTATCTCTGTGTACTGTGAAAGATTGAATTTTTTAATGCCTCCAAAAATACTGATAGAATAACTTTATTTCCATACCTTAATTTATTGTTTAATTTTTACTTATCTATTCCTATGATATTTAATCCTTAAAAATTATTCAAATTTTTAATTTTTTTTTATTTTTCAGGGAAGAGGTTTTAGTTGATTTCCTTTTAAATTAATAGCTTTAAACACTTCTGTATTATTTTATTTGTTTTCAGTTATTTAAAATAATTGTATAGATTCATTTTTTCTGTAATAATTTTCTATTTACATCTTAAAGGTGTGTCATGTTAATTATTCGTTTGTTTCATTAAGTTTCCCGTATTCTAGTTGCTGTTATGAAAATAGAATGAGTTTTTCTTCGGTGGGAATTTCTAGTCACCAGAATTATGACAAGAAATTCTCCCAGAAAGAAAATCTTAAAATGAATTTGCTTACATGAATTTAAATTCTTCATTTTTATCTCTTATATGACTTATTACTTAAGTTATATAAGAAATAAAAATTAAGAACTTATAAAATCCTATACAAAATTATGAGTGTATTTAAAATCTTATTGGCACCGAATAAATTTTAAAAGAATGACATTTAATCTTTTGTCAGTTTATTAACATGATTATTGCAAATATCTTAAAAATCTGTATCAGGAAGTGGTATTCTTCCCACCAAATACTAAAATCCCAAATCCTAAAACTTCAAATAATCGGAAACCTGAGTGATCAGGAGAACAGGCATTCAATTAGCTGAAGTTTAGTGATGTGAGATTGTAGATTTTGGTGGAAACCCACCTATAGGAGAAAACACTTCCTTGAATTGCATAGAAAAAAAATTGTTTTGGACGCACATTACGTATACTAATAAGATAGATGTTAAGAACATTCTTATTAAATAATGTGCAGTCTAAGATGCATCTTGTTAAACAACCTAAAACATCGTAGCATACTAATATGTATTTTCTTTATATATGTTCTTTTTTAATCATTGAGCGGGTCAAAAGTGTTAATCACTGAAACAAGAAGCATTTTAGAAAACAAAAATATTAAAATTTAGACTGGTATTTAATTAAAATGAAAATTTTATTATTTTTATATTTATAGAGAACTAGAAAATTTTAAATAAATAAAATAAGAACATAAAAATACCAGTTATGTTGAACTTCATTATTTTATGTGCAGCTTGAAAAGCTTTGACCTATATTGTCGCTTTTATAGAGCAAAAACAAATTTATGCTCTACAAGAAGTAAGTAAGGACTCGATATTTAAAATCCATCTTTTTTATAATTTTATAGTTTTGATTCACGATCTTCCACACACCAAAACAAACCAACCAAATAAAAATAAATCAAATAAAACAAAACTCACAAATAAAAAGTTGCTTTAGTTATTTAACAGTTAAATTGCTTAAACATATAATGAATCTCTTTTATTTATATTTATTGTAGACTCATTTTTATATGTTTTTTTTTTTTAATTAGTCCCGTTACATTTCTACAAAATTGGTTCATTTCTTATGGTTGTCATCCTTAGATTTTTAGATTGCTCTTTGATAATTCGTCTTAAATATTTTTGTTGCAATGTCATCAGATTAATTTTTAACGATGTATGCATTTTTATTCCTAATAAATTCTAATATGCTACTGGTACTATTAAGTTTTCAGGAACTTGATGCGATCAAAATGAATATAAAAGAAATGCTGTAAATTTCTGAAAAAAAAACTTGATTGATTGCTGATTCAATTTGCTACAAGTTTTTAAAGTAATGCAGAAAAGTTATTAGAAAGAGCATTGTATTACTTATTTTCTTTAAAAGGATTTTAAGTAATAATCAACAGCATGAGTAATAAAAACATAAATTTATTTTAATACAAATATATCCCTTAGTTTCATTTAGCGAGAAGAAAATCTGTAAAAACATTTAAAAAAAAAGAAAAATATTTTGTTGGGTGTTTCTGATATCTAAAAATTACTCAAGCAATAAATGCTAATGTTACTTAATAATAATCAATTAGCATTAAAATTTCAAAACATTTTCGAAACCCTGTCTCCTTAAAATATCTCTAATTTCTACATTATTTCTGAAGATCTAATAAAAAAATTGAAAATAACACTAATTATTATATAAAATGCTCTTATTATTTATTAATCAAGCTTTCAGATTTTGTTTCAATTGTTCATTTGTATATCCGATTATCTCTTTATATTAAAATAATCCTTAGCAGTATAAATATACCCTAAGGCTCCATTTCTTCACTTTCTCTAGAGACCTAGATGTAAAATTGGTAATAAAATATAGTGAGTGTAAAGAAGTATTCGTACGTTGTACGTAAAGAAGTATTCGTTCGTAGTATTTATTATGAAAAACACGGTTATTTTTTTTATTTAATAGAAACTGTTGGAACTACAATATTATTGGTGGAAACAATTATCAGTAGCTTCAGAAAACAATTTTAAATTATCAAAATGATTATAAATTTGTATTTAAAAATAAGCGAAATTGAAAGCATATAAAGCATTCGTATATGAGAGAAATGCAATTCATTGTCGTAATTTACGATCTTTTAAAAAAAGGAAATTGTACAAATTGTTTTAGACGTTTTTCACTATATATGCTGTAAAAAAAATTCAATTTGAAATTTGTGCTTTTGAAGTGTAACTCTAAAAAGTGGGAAAAAGGGATTTGGAAACTTCCATTTTCGAATTTTTCAATTTCGTAAACAATGTAAAATATTAAATAAAATTTCTGTTTCGGTCGTTCTTCTTCTACCATACAGTCAATGAAAAAAAGATTTGATATTTTTTCAACGTTACTTAAATAAGAATTCAGCAATCAACCAGAACCTCAGCTCTTATAATCATCGATTCAATGTCCACCAATTGCAAACATTTCTAAAATTGGTGATCTTAAAATTATAGCTCAGCTTCAAAATGCTGGAGTACACGCATCGTTAAATACATTACAAAATTCATACATAGAAGTTTGTTACCATTGTCGAATTGATAAAAGAGAGTAATTCTTGACAGAGAAGAATCGTAAACTAGCCTTAGCTTTAGCAAAAAAATCTACATCTACGTTCTGAATTTTTAGGGAAAAAAATTTTTACATCTCAGATGAGTTAGTTCAACGTTTTTTTGTTGTGATGGAGTGGAGTGGAGAGCGTGGCAAAAACCAAACAAAAATTCATTAAAAAAAAAAATCTTCTTCTAACTGTGAAATATGAAGTAGGTTCTGTACTTGTTTGGGATTGTATCAGTGCGTCTGGTGTAAGAAATTTTGTCATTATTGTTGAGGTAATGAATCATAATGTGTTTATTGATATATTAAAGAGTAATTTACCATCAAATTATGAAAAAAAGGAGACTCCATCAAGATTAAATTTTTATCGCAATAATGATCCTAAACATACAGTGTCAAATTCTTGTCTTTGGTGTTATATAGCACATCAAAATTTCTTCAATTTCTACCGAAGTCGCCGATTATCCTTCTCATTGAACACTTATGGGATATTTTAAACAACAAATAAAATTTAAGGATCATTTCTATCACAGGTGATCTAAAAATTGCTCTTCAAGAAGAAGGGAATTCTAATACGAATTTAATTACTTCAAAAATGGTTGAATCTATGCCACGAAAATAACAAGTTATTATAAAAGTCAAAATATGAGAAATAACTGTAAATTATTCGCAACAAAATATGCAAATTATTTTGACAGTTAGAATATTTATACACTAAAATGCTGATTTATTTTTCTTTCTTCTAAATATGTGAATAATTTATAATATGTGAATTTTTTAATTAAAATAAAGGTAAAATACCAATAAATGCCTTATACGTATTTTAATTAGTTTTGTTTAAAAATTTTATTTTAAGGATTGAAATTTCAGACACTTTTTAAATGTGAATAAATGTCTTTACGTTCACTTTATATTCTTTTATGAAAAATTTCAATAAATATCTACCTTCTTAGGAATTCAATTCGTATTTTGTGCTCATTTTTAAGAAGAAATTTTCTCAAATCAAGATGGATAGCTTTCATACGAAATCAAGATTTTTCTTCTATTATGGGAAAGAGGCATGAATTTAATTATCAGTTTTTAAAAATTTAGTAAGGAATGTTTGTTTCTGTTAATATTTTGAATTATAATATATATTTTTAAAATAAAATTTACATTTAAGTATAGTCTTATAAATGAAAACTATACACTTTTGAATCACATTCTTTATTTTGTTAGTAACTATTCACTTGATTGACATCCAAAAAAAATAAAACATGTTTATGCATCAAAACCTAAACGATGTATTAAAATCATTGTTTTAAAATTTTGCAACATAATGTATGATTATTAAAAATTTACAACATAAGCATAACATCGTCATGAGAATTTAGAATTACTTATATTCAGAGTATAAATATTAGATCAAGAATTGTAATAAATCTCTGCATGTTCAGTTTTTAAACTATTATTTATAATGAAAACAAAAATTGTTACATTTTTTGTTTATTTCTTTTGGTTAAATATAGAGTATTATTCTAAAAAAAGAACAAAATATATTATCTGGAAATGGAGAATTTTAACTTTCTTTTTAATACAATTCCATAAAATTTTTATTAACGTACTTGTCAAATTAAAAATTTAGAAATTAACTAGTAAAACTAGCGTTTTTTCAGCACATTTGCCTTGGTAATTAAATCTGTGCTATTAATAATTGTATATCATTAATTGTATGTATATATAGCGTATAAACTGAGATAAAATATGTAATGCTTTGGTATATAATATTCGTGACCACTTTAAATTTTAAAACATTTTTATTAAAAATGCAGCTTCATGTTGATTTTCTAATACTTTTAAAAAGTTTTTAGTGATTTAGGCGTTTAAATTTAAAACACTAAAACAATTATTAGTTTAACGCTACATAATCATACAACATATTAAAATTTTAAATTAAATTCTTCATATACAAAATTAAAATAGAAATTTTTAAAATACGATTTTTTTTTTTTTTTTTCTGTAAATGAACTTTTATCTTTCTTATGACAGCTTTTTAAAAAAATACTTTTTATTTTAATAAATTACAGAAACTTTATGGGATCTATCCATTACAAGCCTTATCAGTTATGACTAAAAAAATGGAATTACCTATTATTTATTACCTCAATATCGCTATGCCGTTATTGCTCTATTGGCACAACAAGAAATATAAATTCGACATTTAGTTACTCCTAGGCCTCTTATGTGGCTTTTTTTTTTTTTCCTTCTGAGAATTAAATAATCTCTATTTCACCATTATTTTATATTTAGAAAATAGTTTCACTTAATGTTCATTTGTCGAAACAAAATATACAATGAATGGTTTATCGAAAATTAAAAATTAATTCTTATTTAGTTCTATAGAAGTAATAAGTATATAAAAAAAAAAAATTTTAAGCGAATTCCTACCTAGTTCAACAAAGAAAAAAATTTTTAGTTACTTTTTATTAAATAATTACGATTAATATAAATTTTTCAATTTTGTTCCCTCCTTGACTCAGACTAGAACCTAGAATGAAAATGAATCTGAAAAAGAAATTTTTTTTTCAGCGATCTACACACTTCGTTACTGACGTTTTTTTTTCCCTAAATTTATATCCTGCTAAATATCTTATATAAGAGAAATTTTTTTCACCCATATAAAACTAAAATTAATTAATTTAATTCAACAAATGAATTAATATTTGAAAAAACTGTATTAACATCAAGTGTCATCCACTACAAGTTTAAAAAAACATTTATTTGAAATTGAGGGGATGAACAAAAAGTATTTTATTAACGATTGAAAATATTAACAAGATATATAAATATATATAGGGAGAGTGTGAACTAATAGTAGGAATTGAAAAAAGAAACATATAACAAACGATTCCGTTTCACAAATTAGATGCATTGCATTTTATTATGCGATCATTGCTCTATTTGCAAAACAAGAAATATAATTTCGACATTTTCGTTAAGCCTTGCCTCTTATGTGCCTTTTTTTTTTTTTTTTTTTTTTTGGCTTCTGAGAATTAAATTATCTCGGTTTCACCATTATTGTATATTTAGAAAATAGTTTCGCATAATATTCATTCGTCGAAACAAAAATACGATGAAATATTTATCGAAAATGAAAAATTAATTCTTGCTTAATTCTATAGAAGTAAAAAATAAAGAAAAAATGTAATAAATGATTAGATAAAATTAGAGGCATTGCAGTTTAGAAAATGCAAGCAGAATGGTGGAAACATAGAATAGTGAAAGAAGAATTATTAAGAATGTGCTATTCTGAAAAAAATTATAAATTAGTATTAAATTACATCATTTTACAGAAGTACAAAACGGACATTCGTAAATGATCTTTGTTTCTTGGAGAATTTAATCTAAAACCGTAATAAATTGCTTTATTCTGAAACTAACTTATTTTATTTGATTTTTAACTCTAATCTAGAAACCGATTTCCTCTAAAAGTAGATCAGTAGCATGAATCGAACAGGAGTTTTGCCGCAAGGTCTTTGCCATTGTGCAGGATTTCCGACACGGCATCTGACGAGAAGGGGGAAACAGGGAGAGAAAGGTGTTTGCTCCATCCTCTTTTTTTTTCAACCCCTTTGACCCACATTACACTATGGGAATCAAGACTTCAATGCAAGTGGGTTTCACACGGATTTTCCAAGATTCCCGCTCCTCATATGTATTTGCCTAACTTTTAAACAACTACTTTTTTCCATTGATGTTATTCGTGATTTTAATTTGTAGTCCTTAATTGAATTATTCTTGTAAAGTAGGATTTCTTTTGAGATTAACCACCAAATACCAATTTAACTTCTGTTGGCAAAGTTTCAACATTTACAAGTAACGTTTCAACAAAAATTTTTCTTTCTTTTTTAATTAATGCCGAAACATGGCAGAAAGATACAATTTCTGAATTTAATTTAATTCACGATTTAATTTAATTCATAATTTTGAAGATATTCTATATAGATAATTTTATGCCTTTAAAATTATTTAAATGCTGATAAATCTAAATTTTTTTTTTTTACTTTAAGGTGGGAAATTTGTAAGAAATTAAACAATTCTTTTATGAATTATGAAACTTAACTGTGGTTTCATGTTTAAAACCTTATTGCTTATCAAAGTATTATTTACGAATCTTAGATATGAAGTGTAACAGAATTTACGTTAAGTTACAAAAATAGTAAAATTTATTTGGCTTCTTGTTTTAAATAGAATATGAAATTTTATCCATCGTTAGTTAAGACGTATACTTGTTATGTGACGTACAAGCCATGTGTTTCCCCAAACAGGTTTTCATATGTATTTGTAAGAGTTCTACTATAGTTCAATTTTATTTTATTTTTGTAGATAAAAAAATTAAAGATCAGCAGAATATTTACCGAAAAATAGCTTATTGATTTTTCACTTGATGATACAGAATATTACAGTAATTTTTGTCGCAATAATCAGAAAACTATATTAATTCAAATGGGATCTTTCTGCTGTTCCTATCTAAGAAACTTGAAACTACATTCTAAATAATGAAGGTATTTCCGAAGCGTTGTCTTTATTCTTTTAAATAGAATATATTAAAACTTCCTCAAAAAATAAATGTATTTCCAAGATTTTCGATTAACGCTTCTTATATGTCTTTGTCAAACTGTAAACAACTATTTTTTTCCATTGATGTAATTCGTGATTTTAACTTGTAATCTTCACTTGAATGATTCCTGTAAAGTAGAATTTCTTTTGAAGATTAACCACAAAATAAGAATTTTTTAACTTTTGTTGACGAAGTTCTGTTACATTTACAAGTAATGCTTCAACGAACAATTTTTCTTTTTTTTAATTATTGCCGAAACTCGGCAGACAGATACAGTTTCTGAATTTAATTTAATTCACGAATGAATTTTGTAGGTTTTCTGTGTAGATTATTTTATGTGTTTAAGATTATTTAAATACTGATAAATCTATGTCATGAAATGAATATATATCCTGGAACATAAGACAACTAAAAAACTTCTAAAGCAAAATTCAGATTTCTTTTATAACAAACTTTTATAATAAATTTAACTGATTAAAAGTAAAATGTTTCATTTTAATTTCTCTACTCAAATATATCATTATCAGCAGATCATTTCATGAATACAATTCTTTCTGACTACCAAAACAAGTACATCAATAGTCACTTCACTTTATCAAATATACTAAGAGGAAATATTCTTTCAGATTCAAAGCTTAATATGATTCATAGATTTACAAAATTATCATATTTTTTTCCTTGGATAAAAATACGTGTTACTTTTTTATCTCTAATGTTTGTGTAACCTATAGCTACTTACCAATTATAAACATATACTTCTTAAATTATTTAAAATATCTACATTTGTATATACTCTATTATACATAATGTACATAATAACATTCGTAATAAATAAATGAAATGCATTACTCTAAATAATCTCATTTCATTTATGATTTTCGTATTATTTCTTGTATGACAAAAGACTTCTTTAAACTTTCCATAAACAAACTGTGTAATTTGCTTAGATTATTAGTGTAGAGATCATATAAGATTTGATTTGAGCTTAGATTATGATTTGTGAATTACTTAGATGAATAAAAAGAAAATTTGCATTCTTACAGTAACAATTATTTTACCTAATTTTATGGAAGTCTTTTCTTTCTCTAAATATACTACTTCCTTTTCCTCCTATAAGTATGCGCATACTTCTAAAATAGTTAATCCAAAATGATTATTCGATAAATAATTTTATAATATTAAAAAGTAAAGTGCTAAACAGTCAATAAGGATTTCTGCATATAAAAAAAAAAGATAAATTTTTTTCTTAAATTTATAATTTTTTGTGCCCCCTCCTCTTTTCTTTTATCGCATTGAATCCTCCTACATCACGAAGTAAACCGCAAGGCCAACAAAAAACAAAAGCAAATAGATTAAATACATAAGAAACTCAAAGCAAAAAAAGATGAAAGAAAACTTATGAATACTACAAATAAAAACCGATACATTTGCACAGATGTATAAAAACTGAATTCTTATCTGTAAAAACTTATTTACAATTAAACCTAATAAAATTTTGTGACTAGGCAGTTTTCAGAAATTTCACTCCTGTTCTTAACCTCTTTATGATACCACTCGGAGCAATTAGGAGGTAAGTAATTAATGCTCTGCATTCTACCATCATTGAAATTACAGAGATTGATAGAGCTTAAATTAAACCATTTTAGCTGATTTGAAATTGTCTCGTTCAGACATGAGCAATGGGAGTTTGCATAGATAAGCGCTATTTTCTATTTCAACCAATAATAGTAATTCTCATCATTTTAAATTCAGTACAAAAATAAACCTTACAATTACATACTTAAACAAACCTTACAACCTTTAATTCTTACAATGTTTTAAAAAAATGTTGTAAAAAAGGAGGGTTGAACAATTAAAATAAAATCAATCATTTTTAACGATCTGAATTGATAATTGAGAGAAATAAAAGATACCATAAAGGTCTATATTTAAATGAGACCATAAAGGTCTATATTTAAATGAGACCATAAAGGTCTATAAAATATACGTATACTTATTGAGAATGTAACAGATTCAATGCCAAATGCAACAAATTTACAAATGTTTTAAGAATGTCTTGCAAAAAACGGAGGATTGTGTAATTAAAATAAAATCAATCATTTTTAATTATCTGAATTGATAACTGGGAGAAAAAAAAGATACCATAAAGGTCTATAAAATATACGTGTATTTATTGAGAATGCAACAGATTCTTCCACTATTCTAAACTTCACATAAATACTAAATCTTTCAAAATTTGATTATATTTTGCCTTTTCTGTTTCTCAATTAGAAGTGTTTGTTTAATATAAAAAAATTCACACCGCAAAATTGTTTGAAATTCGAGCATAATTTTGACATTTAAAAATTTGAATAAAATGAATTATTTTCTTGGTTTATATAGTCTACTAAAAGCACTATAAGTTTTACAATACTACAAAGATCCAGTAGATAGCATAAAACTATTTCACTTTCTGCGTTCCATTTATTTAAATTTGATTTAGCTTCCTTTTTTACGTTAGTTTAAAATTATTTTGTGACGCAATTTAATGTAATGCATTTTAATGTCTTTTCTTCTTTTGTAATAACTTAGAAGTAGTGTGGCTACCTTCTCCCTACTCTATAACGTGGTGCTTTTGATGACGAAACATTGTCTATACTGTAATTGTTGAGATTTGGTTTGGCTTGTTTCGTATGGTCATTTCTTCACACTTTAGAATAATTAGACCGGTACCTACAGTTTAAAGTGAATTCGAACCACTAACAAACATCCATGCCACCGCCAGATTAGAGCTTGAAGCCTGTGGTACCAATGGCCAGAGCGCTAGCCAAATGGCCTTCAGACTACCTGGAACTGTTGAGTACTTTAGGAACCCATTTCCTCAGCATATAGAAAGGTTGCATATAGATACTTTTTTAAAGAAAGTTTATATTATCATAGAAGTTACAATAAGAGAAAATAAAGAAACATTAGCAGAGCTAGACTAATCAGGGTAGTTACCACGAAACTAACTTTTTAAATGGCCTTATTTGATGATAGTCTTGTTTAAGACCTGCGACTTTTATTTAAGTAATTTTTCTTCTTCGTTAATGTGTAAATCCAACAAGTCGTGATTAACTTTGTACACTAATTATCAAAACCAAAATTTAATAAGCACAATTGCATGTTTCCACGAATGCAATTCAACTCTGTTCATAATCTATACAAAATATTTATTTGAATTTTTCAAGTTAAGAAAACCTTTTTATACATTAAAATAAAACGTATATATTCAAACAATTACGTATAGATCCTATTAATAGTATATTATAATTACACATAATATTAATATTATATATATAGACAAATATTATTGCATATATATAATTACATATAATATTATATCATATAAAGGGCTATTTCAAGCGGTTTTTATTTATTTATTAATATTTTAAAGAAAGTAAGGGCACACAAACAAGATTTTAAGATTTTTTGTTAATATTATGATAAATGAACATTTATTTACAGCAGATAAGAATAATTCTCCATTTATAACTTTGTTAATTAAAATTTTATCTCTTACTTACAAGCCCCATTCAAAAATTAATTACTATTAGATCAAGAAAAAAATCATTGGTTATATTTCAGTTTTCTTCATCTCCCTGCTTGAGAATAGTAAAAGGGATTACTATTATTAACATAAAATAAATATAGAATAAAAAGAAAAATAATTTTTATATTTAGTTATTTATTTATTTTTACTTTAAGGTAGGAAATTAGTAAGAAATTAATCAATTCTTTTATGAAATTTCTTTTATGAATTATTATTAATTAAATTGTAAAATAATTAATAAGTAATTGAGCTTTAAACATGAAACCACAGTTAACCTTCAGATTAACTGTGGTTTCATGTTTAAAACCTCATTACTTATCACTGTATTATTTACGAATCTTACATACGAAGTATAACAAAATTTACGCTCAGTTACAAAAATAGTAAAATTTTTTTGGCTTCTAGTTTTAAGTGGAAAATGAAATCTTATACATCATTAATAAAACTTATATTTGTTATGTAACAAATGTTAGGTTATACAAATCATGTGTTCGGCCAAACAAGTTTTCATATGTGTTTGTGAGCGTTCTGTTCACTCTATTTTTAGTATTAAATATTTTTTAGAAATATAGTTCAATTTTTCTTCTTTTTTATAGATACAAAAAAATTAAACAGTGGAAGTACATTTAACGAAAAATAGCTTATTGGATTCCGCACCTGATGAAAAAGAATATTACAGTAACTTTTGTCGTAATATTCAGAAAAACAATAATAGTTCAAATAGAATCTTCCTGCTGTTCCTATCTAAGAAACTTGAAACTACATTCTAAATAATGGAGGTATTTCCGTTATCTTTATTCTTTTAAATAGAATATATTAAAACTTCCCCCCAAAAAAAATAAAGGTATTCCGTTTCCTAGAGGAAATTTTGTTTAACTTTATTTCATTTTTTTTTTTAATTATGCAGAGAGTTACGATGTTTTATTATATCAGTTTATGTTTTAATTTGATTTGTGATAACATATGCTAATATTCATTATGTATTTGAATTGAAATCAGGATCACAAAGCATTTTATAAGATTAATATTTTATGAAAGTCCGTTTAAGAGAATTTTTATGTATATTCATAAGCAACTTTTCTGTATAATGTTACAAATATTTTTAATTGTTTTATTGTATTAAAATTGATACACTTTTAAAAAAAACTATTATTTAATTTAAAATTATCTGGTATAAAAACTTAAACACGTAAAGATGCATTTGTATGGGTTTGAACCTTTATTTGTCTGAATAAGCGACATCTAATGATTTAATTTATATGTCATTAATGCATAGCAAAAAAATAATATTACATAAGCTTTCTGCTGTGATATTTATATATTCCATTTAATTGATTATATTTATTTAAACTTAACTTTTTTCATTAGAAACTTAATTGAATTCATATTGATAAACCCAAAAAAAAAAAAAAAACCACTTAATACATTTTTAAGAAATTTCTTATTCTGCTTAAAGAACATAACAGTGCTCTTTGAATTATTATGGGCTGCAATGTGGTAGAGTTTTATTTTGAATTTTTCATACAAATGACCAGTCGGAACAGCTAGTGGACCCTGGTCAATCAATAACCAATTGCTCATGTCCAGCGCCTTTGCTCGTCTATAATGAATTTTCTAATCAAGCAACGTTGATTACTTTCCAAATACAAAATGCATCTTCTCTTGCGTGGCATCTCTTCGGCCAATCTGCATGAGGTAATTGAATTCAGCCCGGACCGACCACCCATTTATTCCCGCTGACCGCTCATCCCTCCCCACCCGAGGTGGCTCTTATTTTTATGGAAGGATGGAGGAGCTGTATTTAATGCCTTTCCCGTTGGAAATGGTTGTAATTTGCAAAACAGGACATTGTAATGACCACTGGACAGTGTCCAGCAGCAGCGCTAATGTATGGCCTGACACAGCTGAAGCCTCCAATGGGAAGGGCAGGGGCGAACGTGCAGGGGGCGGACAAATGTGATTATTAGAGCACCTGGGGAGGTGGAGACTGCATCTTGTAAATCATCACTTTGCATCGTAATATCACAAAACTAACGTCTAACTATTACTAGATGCTAAACACACACTCCTGTTAAGAGCAGGCAAAAGTAAACATTGCAGAGGTTATAAATTACTCCCCTTCCACTTAATTTTCGTGTACTGCAGTAGAAACCCTTCTTCGGATCATTTGAAAGCTACATTTTGCCGTGGTCATCCATTTAATGCATTGTCCGGCCCCATTATTTCACCATTTTACTGTTCTATGCGGTAGAGAAACGATCGAAGGAGATACCGCTGGGCTCCGGCTCCACACACAATCAAATACCATTGTAATTTACGACACATTCTTGATGGCGACTTAAAATGCTTCATAAAAGAGTCCAATAAATTTTCCTACAGACAACTTAAAGCAATCTTGTATCAAGAATTTTTAAAATTGGAAACAAAAGCATTTGAAAGGGACTGATACAGAATGCAATTAAACAATAGTTAGTTTTTTATCTGTTAAGCATTTGGCCCCAAATCCTATTCTTTATCTTTGAAATTCTAAAAAGAAAATTGCAACAATAATGCTCTGCTTAAATAAAATAGATGCAGTAAAATAATAGATTTATCTGTAAGTAAAATTTGCTTTGAAGGAAATAATTATTTTGTTTAATATAACTTAAAAAGGCTCGTTAAATATAGTTTTTATTTTACTTTTAAGCAAGTGTTTAAGTTTAATTTTTCTTTTTTTTATGGAAGATAATTACTATTAAGTTAATGAGACCAGTCGATTTTTAGAATCCGATTTGAACTCCCAGACAATGTGTCTGACAGAATAGTTCTGAGTGACTAAATAAATAATTTAATCCTCAGCTTTTTTACACTTTCATGTGCAATCAAATAATATTAAACTTTGTATTATTAAGCATTAAGTAAAGCATTAAGAAAAAGCATTTAAGCATTTCATTAAACATTAAGAAAATTACATCGCATATCGAAATTCTCCAGCCGCAAAATTCAGAATAAATTTGTAACTTGTGTTTTAATCATATGAAAATAATACTGTTTTAAAATTTTTAAATTTTTACAAGTTTAGATTAAGAAATAAAAAAACCATGTATTAAGATTGGGGTATAGCATTTCTGGAAAATTATCGAATGTTTAGTTTTTGAATAACAGGAAAAGACGAAGATAAAAGTTTTGTTGGGTCAAGATTAAATTCTTGTGTATCTAACAGTCTTTTATTGTTAATATTCAATATAAAATTATCTAATAAATATAAATAATAGTTATAAAATAAATTATTAATAAATTCAGTATTATATTATTATACCTCAAGAACCAATTAGTCAAATAGCGCTTATGGGTCAATATATCTTAATTGTTATTTAAACACTGATAATAGAATCACACCACCGGAACTCATTTATGAAATTTTTTTTTAATGCTATGCATATATTTTTACATGTGTTTTACTTTTCATTATATTTATAGACAAATTCACATTCTTAAAAAACGAAATAGCCTGTCTGTCTTATTTGGGTTTTGGAAGATTCATTATCATATCTTTTAAGTCAATATATTTAAACAGATAAAAGGAAATGTATATATATTTCAGAATCTCACTTTCAGTTGAGAAGATTATTTCAAAAGCTCTTATCCTACAAATTGTCATAATTCCAGCAGCTGATACTAAGAAAAATAAGATCCATTGTCCACTGTGGCAGTGCGCAAGGATCCAAATTTAAGTTCATTAACAAACTCACGAAATGATTCCTCTTTAAATTGATGATATGATGAATCATTTTGCGTAGGTTTTTTTTTTTTTCGTTTCTGTCATATTTTCACCTGTAATTTTGCACAATGCATAACTAAGGAATGAGCAAAAGGTTTCGATTTCTTTTTTTTTTTTTTTTTGGCACTGTATAATGCACACTTGATATCAAAATTTAGCCATATGAATCTAATTTCTTCATTCGATTTCATAACCAAAAATTCCCTTATCGTGCTTAATAATTAAATACATATAACGGACATTTTATTTGTCAAGGTGAAAGTACACAAAGTTTTTGCTTATACACTACGTAAAAAAGTAGAAGGACACTTGATTTTGTAACAATAACCGTAAAATATTTTATTTTTACTAAAATTTTTTATTAGAAACATTTTACAAATATTTTAAAAATACAATTTTTAACATCAGAATTATGATATTCAAACATAAAATATTAATGGCAACAAAAATTGTTTCTCTTTTTTTTTTTGAAACTTTGTAAAAAAGTAGAAGGGCAGCATTATAATGAATGAAAAAATAGTGATTTTAATAAGGAATGTTCTTCCCATTGGCCTTTATAACTTCAAATAGTCTGTTTGGAAGTGAATTGTATAGAGATTGAACTTCTGTTTGACAAAAATTGCCCCACGAGTCATTCAATGCTTCTCGAAGCTGAGTTAGCGAATCAAATTGCCTTACATCAGCATAAACTCGACGAACTAGCATTGCCCAGATGTTTTCCACTATATTAAGGTCAGGACTTTTGGCTGGCCATGGTAAAACATCCACATTATTTGTTAAGAACCAATTTTTGACTCCAGTCGCGGTGTGAAGGAAGCTCCGTCTTGCTGAAACTTCCACTATTCACCCCCAAGTCATAGCCATAAGGAAGAAGCTCGGAATTCAGCACTTGAATGTAGTCTCTATGTTTTTGCCTACCATTTAAGAAAACTAGACTTGTCCTTCCTCCGTATCCAACAGCCAACCAAACCATTAAACTCCCTCCTTCCATTTGTCGTGTTGAATAGTATTCGTCTTCATTCCCAGACATTGCCAGTAGTGCTGATATCCGTCTGGACCGTCTAAGTTAAATTTCTTTTCATTGGAAAATATCACAGAAGTCCATTCTGTAGTCCAGGACATGTGCTCCTTAGCCCACGCTAAACGGTTATTAATGTGAGCTTGTTGTGTCCACTTATGATGAGGTTTCCGTTTTGAAAATGAGTTTTTAGATTTTTTAATATAGTTGTAAACTGTTTGTTTCGTCACATGATTAAGTCCTGCTTGATTTCTTGCCTTTGAAAGACTTCCTTTGTTCTTAAGCACACGAACAAGTTTTCTTTCATCACGTGGTGTTAACTTTTTCAGTCTACCAGTCTTCTGTTTCTTTCCATTTTTAAAAGGATTTCTGATAAAGTTTGAAACTGTATTGGGGCTCACCTGCAACAATCGAGCAATCTCTCTGACACCTTTACCATCATTTTTGATATGCGGAAATTTGGCCTTTTTGAAAATCGTTCAAAGGTATTCCTTTAGGCATTTCTGACAACGGAGAAACAGCGTAACCTTTAAACAAATTAGATTTTTTGACAGAAAAGGATAAAACAAAGTACAAAATCACTATTTAACTAAAGAACAACTCACTAAATTAAATATATTAGAAAGTGTCCTTCTACTTTTTTACAGCATCAAATTATATATACTAATTTTATTATCAATATTAGTGGTAGATGTTTAATTTTTGCCTAAAATGAAAAAAAGGGTCATTAAACTAAATCTGCATAAATATCTGGTAGTTAGGAGAAAATAAGAGATATTAATTGGCAAAAAAACACTGTCCTTCTATTTTTTTTACGCAGTGTAATATATTTTTGCCTATTGTTACTATTTTGCTTCCAAATTCTATGTTCTTCTTCGTTTGTTGAACATCGTTCGGCCTTATATACTATTTATGTATCCCATGAACAGCCACCCAACGGGGAAGCCTTTGGCATTTGCTGTCGTATGTGAAAAACCGTAAAACTCCTACCAGGTAGTCTGACTAACTATGCAAGACGCTTTTGCATATAATGACACAATCGCCATCGATCCTCATTTCTGAATTTGGATTTGGTTTGTCGCTATACGGTCATCTTGAGCACACGAGAGCTAAACAGACCGCCTCATTTCTGAAAACAGTGACTAATAACATGCCATCAGCGCATTCGAACCTCATATCTCTTTGCAATCAAGCTGCGCACGTTACAGCTGAGACACAAGTGGGGTAATTTTTAAGTTTTTCTTATTAATATTTTATAAAGTCAAATTATGATAATATCTCAGAAAAATATAGAACTTAAATAATAACATTGCCGCAAGCTGAATAATTTTATGTCCAGCTTATTATTTTCACTCTTGTTGTTTTTCTTATTTAGTCTTTGACATGCTCAATTTGCTATTTTTCCCCTGTCACTAGTTCTTAAATTTTTCCTGTATCTTTTCATCTTTCCTTTAACAATTATATTCATTTTCAGTTAGTATTGAATTTAGAACACTAACTTAGTCATAGCTTACTAGAGAAAATGCCGCAGTTGTAAATAAATAGATCAACAGTGTGTTCATAATGTAGAAATAGGCTTAAGTAAAAGTTTTTTTCCGAATTTAAAAGACAGACACGTCTGCATTGAACAGAAACTGAATGATAAAACAGGAGGAGTAATAAATTTACATTTAATATTTTTAAAAAATATTATTAAAGCTATATATTAATTAAATTATTATAATTATGAATTAAAATATTAAACTTATTACTGAATTAAAATATTGAACTTATTACTGAATTAAAATATTGAACTTAAATCACTAACTTAGTCATAGCTTACTAGACAAAGTGTCATAATGTAGTTATAAAAATAGATAAACAGTGTGTTCATAATGCAGAAATAAATTTAAGTAAAAAGTTTTTTTCCGAATTTAAAAAAAACAAGTACGTCTGCATTGAACAGAAACTCGATAATAAAACAGAAAAGTAATAAATTTACACTTAATATTTTTAAAAATATTATTAAATCTATATATTAATTCGATTTAAAAATTTAATGACACCCAAGGTATAGTTTAAAGGTCGAAATGAATCCTGGTTAGATAAAAATCTGCAGCTGCATCCTTACAATTACTAAGTGTTCTTATTTTGTGTTTTGTATTTGAATTACTATATATGCTTGTTCTGAAAAAAAAAATATTGAATTTAGAACACTAGCTTAGTCATAGCTTACTAGAGAAGAGTCATGATGTAATTATAAGTAAATAGATAACAGTGTGTTCAGAATGTTGAAATAAGTTTAAGTAAAAGCGGTGTTTTTTTTTTTTTTCCAAATTCAAAAAGGCAGACACGTCTGCATTGAACAGAAACTGAATAATAAAACAGACGGAATAATAAATTTACACCTAATATTTTTTTAAATTTTATTAAATCTATATATTAATTATATTTAAAGAATTTAATGGCATCCATTGTACAGAGGTATAATTGAAGTGTCGAATTGAATCATGTTTAAATAAAAAAGCTGCAGTTGCATCCTTACAATTACAAAGTGTTTTTGTTTCCTCTTTTATATTTGCATTACTATAGATAAAATATTGAATTTAGAACACTAACTTAGTCATAGCTTACTAGAAAAAATGTCTCAGTTGTAAATAAATAGATAAACAGTGTGTTCATAATGCAGAAATATGTTGTTGTTGTTGTTTTTTTTCTTTTTCAAATTTAAAAAAGATTGACACGTCTGCATTGAACAGAAACTCAATAATAAAACAGAAGAAATAATAAATGTACACTTAATATTTTTAAAAATATTATTAAATCTATATATTAATTATATTTAAGAATTTAATGACACCGGTGATGTAGTGGTGTAGTTGAAATGTTGAAACGAATCGTGTTTAGATAAAAGCTGTAGCTGCATCCTCACAATTGCAAAGTGTTCTCATTTTGTGTTTTGTATTTGCATTACTATATATGCTTCTGTTGAAAGAAAATATTATTTTCTAACTCTGAGAGAAATTCAGTGTAATTCAATTGTTTATTTTGAAATTTTTATATTAATTTTTTCCTCCAATGTAACCTTAAGAAAAATTAAATTCCATTATAATATGATGCTCTAAATTAAAAATAACATAATTTTAGCAACAGAGTTATATTTCATATTTGCTTCCATATTTTAATAATTTTCATACTCGCTTGCATATTTTAATAATTTTCATATTTGCTTGCATATTTTAATAATTTAATAAATGAATGTGTTTTTCAAATGTTAGTTTAGCTTTAAAAATGTTTATTCTGTTTAGTTATGAGCAGAATAATAATAAAAAAAAATGTGGATAATTTATAATTAATATTTTTATTTTAAACTTGTAACATATGAATTTATCAAGCTATACCTCGTGTAAATCTTATTTTACTTTTCTCCTTATATTAATGCAAAGATTTAAATTTAAATCGCTTTTAATAAAATGAGTTAACATATTTTCAACAAAAATGACATCAAATTCTCGTTAATTACTTAATTTTTTGTCTGCCAATTTCCTATTTTCAAAATTTGTCTATTTATGAAATAATTACCAGGAATTTTGATTATTCTTAATTATATTATTTTGCAAAAAAGATTCAGGTTGCCAAGTCTTGAATCTAGGCTCTAATAATTTTTAACTTTTTCATTCAAAGCGCATTCAAGTTTATTAGTGTTTTCTGTTGAATAATATTAATTTAAAAAAAAGTAACGCAAAATATCTACAAGCAGTTTTCAGTATTTTTAATAACATTTATGTACAATAGTATAAAAGTTTTACCACCATATAAAATTCTTTTACATGATTACTTCTAATTTTTAATATATTATTAGAAGAAAAATGGTTAGTCAACTTTTATAATTAACTAAATATTTGAACATTTAAAATATATGTGTTAATTTTTTCATGATCCAAAAGATTGTTGTTTAAATTACCATAACTATTATTCACAAGGAAGACCTTTTTTATTTAACTTTTCTAGTACGAAATACATTATTAAACTTCTTTACATGTTTAATTTTTATAAGTTTGCCTTCATGAAAGTCATTCTTAAATTTTTTTAGCTTATTCATATTGAAGACTTACTTGTTATTCATTGCTTTACATTAATGGCAAATTAAGTTTAACCGAAATACTTTTAAAACTGTCAAAAGAATAATGATAAAGCACAACTGACTGAGTTCTTTTCATATATTTTCTTATCACATAGGATATGTTAAATAAGTTTCAATTTTTGTGGCGTTAACAAAACTCACAATTTTCATTGTAAATATATAATTTCTGTTAACAGATTTTTATAAACTCTCAAAATAATTTATAAATTCTCAACACAAGCTGAAATATAAACATTCAAATTCAATATAAATATATTTTAATAGATCGTGTATTAAAATATAAAATATTCTATAATCAGCACAAAATATTATATGAAATAAAAAATTGCATGATTAATAAATAATCCATTAATTTATTAATCCCATTCAGTATTTTATTATTTAAAGAAATGAAGAAACAGCCCAATCCTAACAATGAAGTGGTTATATTTAAATATAATGGTATTTATAATATTTAGAAATATTATTTTCTAGTCTGGTGAAATCAGCATTAACAAAAATTAAAACAAATATTCTTAATATTTTTATGTTTAGTATTAATAATGATAATTATATTAAAGCATTTAAATTGAAAATTAATATAGCACAAAATATTACATGAAATAAAAAATTGCACGATTAATTAATAATCCTTTAGTTTATTAATCTCATTTAGTATTTTATTATTAAAAGAAATGAAGGAACAGTCCTGTTCTAACAATGAAGTCGTTATATTTAAATATTAAGATATTTAGAATATTTAGAAATATTCTTTTCTAGTCTGATGAAATCAGTATTAACAACAATTAAAACAGATATTCTTAATACTTTTATGTTTAGCATTAATAATGCCAGTTATATTAAAGCATTTAAATTGACTATAAGTTTCTTCAGATTTTTATTTTGCCGTTATTACTTCTTTTCATGATCTAATTAAGAGCATTTTACGTCTTAACACAAAACCGATTTTAAAACCAAATGATAAGGAGTCGTATTTAAATATCACGACGTTTCATGATTTCAAAATTACTTATGTGGATAATAGATTAAAACAATTAATTTGAATAGATTATATTTAAAACCAAAATTCTTAATTTGGAAAAGAATGATTTATAGATAATGTATGGTACTTTTAAAATAAATGATTTACAGAGTTGTATAAGGTTGTATTAAGGTAGTAGCCTAGTGTTAAAATACTACAACCGTAATTTTTAAATTTTTTTAAATTTTTTTGCAGCATTTTTATTCTTCATTATGCATGTATATATATATTGGCCGATGCCTAAAACAGCTATTTTATGCTAGAAAAATTACATTTTAATTGAATATTTAAGTGCAAATTTTTAATACATCTGATTTAATAAATTAAAACAAATGAAACTTTGGTTTATAAATGATACATTTGATAATACATTTGATTTATACATTTGATAATACATTTGATTTATACATTTGATAATACATTTGATATACATTTGATATACATTTGATTAATACATATACATTTGATTAATACATATACATTTGATTAATACATATACATTTGATAATACATATACATTTGATTAATACATATTTGATAATACATTTGATATACATTTGATTAATACATATACATTTGATAATACATTTGATTAATGATATATTTTTAAATAAGCAAATTATATTGATAGACCCTACTCCTGCAATGAACTATTGTAAGCTATATGGTAAAATTTTAAAGATGTTCAAATGAAGAACTGAAATTTTAAAATGCCTTATTTTAATAGGGTTTCTATCTTTTTTTAACCATTTGGCCTCCTTTTCTTAATTTTTTTATTACTGTGGTTTATTAATCTTTATCCAATCCTTTTTTTTTTTTTTGTTATTATTAAACTAAAACTTGTGATAAGCTATAGAGTTTTATAAATTTTTTTTTTTATATTTAGTACAAAAATAGCAATTTTTGTATGAATAGTACAAAAATAGCAATTTTTTTATGAATAGTATAAAAATAGCAATTCTTTTATTCAAAATTAAATATTGAGGTCGGCAACTAACAAAATACAACTAATTATTGATATTAAAATGAAGTAATAGTTAATTTACAAGTATTTAATTTCTCCATGCAAAAAAAAAATTAAGATTTAAAATTAATATTGAGTGTACTTGATAAAGCTTTAAGAACTATCAGAAATGTCATCTCAAACTCCATTATAAATAGTTACTCTTGAACAGTAGTTTGAGTTTTTGGATATCAAAAACTCCATTCACATGAGAGAGCGGTTTTTCTGCTCGATGCTGAAAACGCGCAGGATTTTTAGCTCTTTAATGCTGTAGTATTCAAACTTTTTACCTTCACATCCTTATAAAAAGAAAATTATTTCCTCGATTATTTTTCATAATTAAATATAATAACATAATGGTTTTTATTCAAATTAAAATAAACAATATATGAATAATAGCGTTTTTAACTGAAAATTAAAGAATCCAGAATATCATTAATTTCAAATTAAATAGCTACAAACTTCTTACTGTAAAAATTTATTTCTTTTTTATCAAACGTCATTGAAATTTTAACCTGTTTAAAAAACAAATTGTTTCTTCATCTTATGAATAATTAGAAAATTCTCTCCATGTTAAGTTGTTAAGAACTTTTTAGCTTTAACTTGTAATTTAACAGCCATCGAATAAAAAAAAAATTGAAAATATTGCATATAACGTTAATGTGAAATAAAAGGAATTTTTATTTTTCATTTAAAATCGGAAATTCTTTACAAACCAGAGACTTATTATTAGATTATTATTAACCAGAGACTTATTATTAGATTGTTATTAACCAGAGACTTTTTATTAGATTGTTATTAATCAGAAAATTAAAATTATTATCAATTAGTATTAAATAATTAGTAAATTCCTTATTACTTGTTTTGAACTTCATAGAAAATTCTTTGAATTCATTGAAAAGTTCTTCCTGATTACTTTTTGTTAACTTTATTTTTGAGGGATTTAATTTTTATCGGTATGAAATACACTAACTCTTTCTTTCAACATAACCGTAACTCTTTGGGGATAGTACCATAGTTAGAGAACCTCTAGTTTAATGGAGTATAATCGAGAATGTTAACAAAGATACAAAAATATATGACAAAGAGGCTTCAATAAATTTACTCTTTAGGGAGAAACAAAAAAGGGATTAATTAGTTGCTCAAACCATAAATATTTAATTTCAAGTATTTAATTTTTCATAAATATTTAATTCAAACCATAAAGTTTTATTTTCTATCTGAAAAAGAGTGTGCCTCTAGAGTGCAGTCTATATTGTTTAAAAAAATACTGTATCTCAGTGGAAATTATTACTTGTAGTTTTGAAGTTTATGATAATTAAAAGTCGTAGTCATCAAAATTATTACACTTTATAATTATATATATATATATTATTGATTTAGAGCAATTAATTTTTTTTTATAGGAAATACAATTCAATTCACATTTTGAAAACTTTTAATCTAAGTATAATATTTTTATATGCAATGTTTATTAATATTATAAATTGGCTTTTCTTATCATTTACGTGAAATTATAGGAATTTTGATTAATTTTTAAATATTTTGTTTTGTTGTTGGCTATTCTGTACATACATACAGTACATAAAGCGCATGAATAGGCATTTAATATATGCTTTAAATTCAGTAAGAATTAATACAAGAATTATTGTAATAAGTAATAAGTAAGAATTATTTTGTACATTATTTACTAGAAATTTCATTTCAAATGAATTATTCAAATATTTTTGAAAATTCAGATATCATGAAAGGTAATGCACTCATTCTAAGCTTTGTGATAGTCGAAAGCAATGAGATATTTTTTTCGATAAAATATATCTTCCTTGAATCAAAAGTAATGAAATTATTATTTTTAAATAAATATTTTTTCTCTTAATCGAAAGTAGTAAACATTTCATTTTTGATTTTAAAACTCATGGAAATATAAGCCTCAGTTACAGTAAAATGGTTAAAAATAGCTTTAATTGAAGTACATTATTTTAAAAATATTCTAGTTCGCAAATATGACAAAAATAATTAAATCTTTCAAAAGTTAGAAAAATACACATAGTTGTGAAGCATTATTTCAGCTGAAATATAATGATGTAGAGTTACTGTTTTAATAACGGTTTTCAGAAACATTCTTTGAAATATCATTTTCAAAAAAAAGTAAACCTTTATTCAATTTATTATTTGACAGTTTTCAAAATGCAAATGGTATGTTTTACCATTTGATTAACATTTTTTATACGTCGTGCGCATGTGGCACTGTGCGTGGAATGCGTGTGACGTTGGTTACAAAAATTTAACTTTTTTCTTTAAAAAAATTCAATTAATTGAAATTATTAATTTTCTGATCTGTTTACTTATTTTATGCTCTCTTAATTATCATTTCCAAATTTATTTTACACATAATTAATTTATCTTATTTAGTTGTAACAAATGCGCAATTTCCATGGTAGCATAATATTTTATGTAAGTCATACTTATATCATCGTCATATTTCATTAAAAATCAATTATTTGATGAGAGTTCAAAAACTAAATATATTTTAACTGTTAAAGAAATTCTAATAATGGTTTTTATGAAAAAGTCATCTAGCACAATATTTGGAATAATATAGAAACAAAAGAGAGCACTTTTAAAATGAAGTTTTCAATAAATATTTAATATGTGAAGTTGAAAAAAAATCACTCGGTATTTTTGATAAACAACACTTATTTGAAAAGATGCAGTTCATTTAAAAGTTGGCAATCAATAACTTCAATTCTCTTTTCAAATGTTTTGAACTTAATTCATCTGATGCGTTCGGGTGGCCAATTGGCTAGCCCTCTTGCCTTTGGTATCACAGATTTCAGAGTCGAATTCTGGAGGTGGCATGGATGTTTGTTAATGGTTCGGAATCTACGTTAAACTGCAAGTCCCGGTCTAATTAGCCCAAAGTGTGCACAAAATGACAGTAGAGAGACAAATCAAACTAATCTTCATTATAATAGTAAACCAGAAAGGAATGGGGCAGACAGATAATCAGGTGAAAACAGAACCCCGATGCAAATTTTCCTTAATTTAGTGCTGAGAATGTTTATATCTTTCAAGAAATTGTCGAAACTCAGGTTCTTATAATTATGAAAGCTTCTGAATGCACAAAAAACTCAGCCTACTACATTAATAAAGTAAGAATTTCACCAAATAAATTTAATAATGCTGGAGTTAACGAATGAATCATGAAATAAATATAATAAGCAAATAAAAAAATATCGTGCGTATTTTATGTTGAATCAACATAAAATTATAGAAGAAAAATTTTGCAATAAATCTAGTTCGGAGTTAAGTGATATTCAAATAGTAAATGCTTATTTTGTATGATCCTTTTCAATTTCTTGAGAATTTACTTATTCTTAAAAGTGAAGATTAAAAAAACTAGACTTTAAAGAAATTATAAAAAATAATTTGAAAAATACTGCTTAAATATGTATTCTTTATTTGTACTTTGTGATATTACATTGATTACATATTTAATTTTAAAAATTGTAATTCTTAAATATAAAAATATGAATTAATATTACAACTCATATATATATATATATATATATATATTGTCTTGGGTAGCTGTTCAACAAAAGAAAGCAAAATCGCTTATGAAAGTTCAAGATCATAATAAACTGTAGTTAAAAATTGACCTAAAAAGTATTGCACAAAAAATATAAATTTAATTTAAAAAATAAACAAATTATAAAATAAAATTTAATCTTCTTTTAATTTTCGCTAGCTCATCGATTATATCATTTATGCCAACTTCAATATTTCGATAAGTATTTAACACAATTAAACAGAAAACGCCGGCCTAATCAACAAATTCAGGTGTAATAATAAAATTGACACTGATAAGAAAAATACTGATTCTTATAACAGTATAAGCTACAAAGACACATATAATAGTACATACGTACGAACATACAAAAATAGCCGATGGTTTTTAATTTCTTCGAAGCAGCTTATGCGCACTTCGAATCTTCGTTGGATTTAATGAATTCACTTTCAATTTTCTCTTTCTTTTAGTTTTTGTTGGGGTTTTTATGGTGACTTTTTTTAACTATGACGCACATGAAAAATTATGCATTTCTAATGCTATTATGGCTTTGTTTTTCAGACTTACCAAACTGATTGTGTTCCTAAAAAGTCCCATGTCCATGCTTCCCTTCAGGTCATTGTAGAATATATTTTTAATTACACCAATACTAAAATGTACAATTTAAAGGTCTTTTTGTATCATAATAATGAACTTTATAAAGGCTGATAGCTATGTTTTTATAATAAATAATTATATTTTATGCAGAGATACCTTGTCCATGCTTCAACTTCAGGTCACTGTAGAACATATTTTTAATTACACCAATACTAAAATGTGCAATTAAAGGTCTTTCTTGTATTATAATTATGAACTTTATAAAACCAGCTATGTTTTATAATAAATAATTATACAGAGGCTAGAGACATTGCTTTTAAACTGTCAAATATTAAAACAAATGTATTTGTGTAAATCTGAAATCATTAGAATTGCAGTCCTCTTTCTTCAAATATTAGCATTTATGTTGTAGACGCTGTTATATTTTATTAAAATTCATTTGTCTGCCATTCATATTGAATGGGCGTCATTTGTTTCTTAAGCAACTCGTATAATGTTTCAATTTAAAATGCTGCATTTTCAATGCAATCGTACACTCGAACGAATTTGGAACCATTTTCAAGTCTGAGCTATTCACAAGCTGTCATCTAAACATAATAGACACTTTCAGTCCGAAGTGCATTTTAAAACTTTGAAAGCGATGCTATATTTATTTCAAAAGCATTTTTAACTCCGCTTTTAAAGCGCATGCTTTTAAACAAATGTTCGCTGTGATTTAGCTACTGGTTGGTAGTGGGGCGAAATGTCACTCATTTTTACGTTTATAACCTATAGATAACGACTCGCATTGCCTTTAGTTCCTTTAATAAAGTTTTCTCTACGTTGACTTTTAAGTAAACATTTTTTTCCAAATAAAAAATATTCTGTTTTTTTTATATATATATATATAAAATAATTTAAACACGTTGATTATAAAAAAAAGTAAGATTCTAATGATGACTTGAAATTATATATTAAGAATTTCGAAATAATTTGAAATTCTTAGTTTAGTTTTAATATTAGTTTGATAATTTTAATTTTAACTAGTTTGATAGTTTCAATAGTTTTAATTTTTAGTTTTTATTCACAGTTTGATTGGCTTTGCTTTTAAAAATAAGTTGTACACTGCAACCAACTTTTTAACTTGTTACTTTTCTTATATTTTTAAATTACCAAAATTTTATTAAACTTTTAAATTATCAACTTTTTTGTAGTTGTACACTGTCACCAACTTTTTTTCTTAATTATATTTCTTAAATTCTTAGTTAGTTAATTTTCTTTAGTTTCTTGAAAATAAATCGATTAACTCAAAATTTAGCATGCTTGAAATTTTATTTTTTAATGGTATTAGGAATGTAGTGTTACTGTTCATGATTAATTAATTTGACAAACTATTCGTTTGAAGAATATTTTTTATCTCTTATTTATGTATTTTTAGGAATTTAAAGGACTGAAATTTAACATGGAATAAATTCTAAATTATTCGAAAAGGACTTAAGATTTTTGATGATGAAAATTTGATAAATATTTCAACGGTTCCAATATAAAATAGTTTTAGTTAAAAGAAAAATAATAAAAGATCAAATCAAATTAGAAATGTCGCATGAAAGAGAGGAGTATTGTAATGAAGTAAAATTTCTTCTTTTAGCTTCTTAAACGTTTGAAAAATATTAAAAAGTTTATTGGATCTGCCGTTTCAAACTGAATTTATCAATGTAAAATCTTTGGCTTAGAACCAGCTTTAATTGCTGAAAAAATTTGCGCTTGTCATTTTATCCAGTTAACCTGAAATCTGTATAAAATTTATTTAATACCTTGATTCTATCTTACTATTTTTACTATTCTACTATTTTTTTCTTTCGCTTTTATTTTTCTCATCCCTTTCTACCTGTTTTGCGTTAATTAAATATTAGCAAATAGATCAAATTTGTTGTATATCCTAAATTGCTAGTAGATTCGTTGAATTTAGTTCAAATCAAAGAAATGAACAGAATAACATAGAGCTTTCAATAAAAAAAGTCCGTATCTTAGATTATTTCGTAAGTTAGTGTAATATTGTATTAAAAATATAATTATTCGGTGATTGTGGTATGGAATCTTGACATAGAGTTTTCAATAAAAAAAGTTCGTATCTTAGACTGTTTTGTAAGTCAGTGTAAGATTGTATTATTAAAATATAATGCATTCGGTGATAGCGTTACGAAGTCTTGACAAGGAGCTTGAAACATGGAAAAGTTCCTATCTCAAATTTTTTGTAAGTCAGTGTAATATTATTAAAATATAATGTATTCGATGATCGTCGTATGAAGTAACATGAAGCTTTGAAGAAGCTTTAATTTGAAAGCTAAATTTAAAGCGATTGTATTCCTAAAATAAGCGTTTTGTTGAAATCCTTTTTTTTTTCAATAATAATAATAATAATATTTTGATCCATGTAACTGAAAATCGTTTTACAGGAGCCTTCTACATAAAGTTAAATAATTCAAATTTAAATATATATTTGTTTAAAAAATTCGTAAAACTTATTGTATAAAATTCTGTTTGGGTAAATATTTGTTTAAATTTATACTTACTTAAATTCAGAGAAAGAATAATTAACAAATAAAAAAAAAAATCATAAAGGCAAAAGAACTTTTATTAAAGTACAGCAAAAAAATAATTTGCAGCATACGACTGATTTTCCATTAAGTTAATAGACAAATTTTGAATGGGAATTACTTTCTACGATAGCAAATTTTAAATGGTCTGTACGAAATCCGATTGCTTCAAATGGAATTTAATAATAAATTTTTTATCTATTTGAGTTAATTCCTATTATATAATTTTCAATAATACTTTTTTTTGAATATAGTAATAAAAATAATATAAAAAGGACATAGACATGTTTTAAATTATTTCTATTCATCTACCTATCTAATATGACTACAAAACAGAAGCATATTCAAAACAAAAAATATTGAAAATGCATCTTTGATTGACAGACCTTTATAAAATAAATTAAAAATAATTGCATTAATTATTCACAATTCTATGGTTAATAAGTGAGATTTCGGTTAATTTAATTTTCATTTTTATAGGAATACTAGTTATATTTTGAGACATTATTTTTTGCACTTCTTTTATTCAACTCCAAAGTAAAAGATTTTTTTTTTTTTTTTTATCAGGTATTTGATGAAAGATTTTTTTCAGTCAACTTTTTTTCAGTCATTCTATTTTATTACTTAATTAAATATTCAATTTTATTATTTAACTTAATTAAATAAATAAATATATATATATTATTTAATAAAATTAATTAACTTTTAATTTTAATTAAATTTTGTTATTTGATTACTATACTTTAATTAAATAAAGATTTTTATCCATAATATTTTAATTGTACATTGTTTTCTTTTGCTCTTTATTAAAAATGATGAAATAATGGTTAAAATGTCATCGAATTTAGAAAATGTTTGCTTAAGAATTTTTCAGTGATTATTATATGTATTTAACACAGTAAAATAAAAATTTGTAAAAAAAAAAAAAAAAAAAAAACTGCAAATTTTTTGCTATAGTTTAGTAGATACTAATAATAATTAATAGGAAATCGTAGATATTAAATAGATATAAATCTCGGATCTGAAACAATTCTATTCCTTTTAATATATATTTTGGCATTTGCAGAATTTTGTAAAAGGTTTTAAAACAGTGCTTACAAATGAAGATATGATGAGATTATCATTAAAAATACTTTTTCCTTTTTAAGTAAAAAAGAACAATATTCAATAATAGCCTTTTCAATAAATCACTGGACTTGCATTAAGGTCTGTAAAAATTATCATGGATAAGATTTTCATTAAAATATACTCATTCGTTCTCTTTAAATTCATGGTTATACCTCTGGAAAGGATAAATGAATAGCAATTATTTTTGAAACAATATAATCAAAAGTCATATCTTCCATTTATTGTAGTTTATATTATGTGAATTCATTCAATTATATTCCTACTTCTAGTGTTTTTTTTTTAAAATTTATTGGCAAAAACGTTTAATAACAATTTTTTAAACGATTGTAATGCAACAGCATCATCAAAATAGTAAAATATTTTTGCATCTGAAAAATGCTACAATTAGAAACTTTACAGATTATAAAGAAATATTTTCATTGAAGTTTAATGTCTTGTATTAAAATATTTACAGCAGTATTCATTAAATGATAGTTTCCCTTAGAATATTGAAGTACAAAAATTTATACAGACTCACACTTTTTACATTTGTTTATCCAGTTACATTATTTATTCAAAACTACTTTTCATAACAATACAATTAGGCAAAATCACCTATGAATATTCATTAAATAATTTTAGAAATTTTTTTGAATTTATATATGAAGTTATTGTCATATTTCAAATACTTTCAATACAAATATAAATAATATATATATATGTGTGTGTGTGTGTGTGTGTGTGTGTGTGTGTGTGTGTGTGTGTGTGTGTGTGTGTGTGTGTGTGTGTGTGTGTGTGTGTGTGTGTGTGTGTGTGTGTGTGTGTGTGTGTACATGCCTCCCAAAAGTGTTCGTACCTTTACGTTTCAGAAGGAAAATTTTTTAAAAATATCTGTACATTTTTTAACCAAATTACATTAAATATTTTAAGAATATAGTAATAATAATTTTTTTTTCTTGAAAGCCACTGACCACAGAGTAGCCAAAATGTTACCATACAAAAGTCTTTGTGATCTTTAAAAATTTTTAAATTACATATTAATAAATATTGTAATATTTCTGTCAGTTAGTACTTAGTAGAATATCATGCCAGCATTCAAAATAGTTTTTAAATGTCTGGGTATAGAATTCACTAGTTTATGTAATTTCTGCATGAATGTTCCTCCATTTTCCAATAATTGCTGTTTTTAGTTCGATTTTCATTTTATTGCTATATTTTCATACTAGAACTCCAGAATTTCTCTCCAGATATGTTCTATTTGACTTAAATCTGGCGACTGAGATGATGTTTTCAGAATTTGAGGACAATTATACAAACAAAGAGGCGAACATGTGCTTAGGATCGTTACCTTGATAAAAAAAAAAAAAATTGTTTTCAATTACCAACTTTTAGGTCGATAATTTTAAACTGTTTTTTTAAAATACTTAAATAAAAAGAACAGGATTTATTATGCCATCAGTACCAAATTACCTAGTCTTAATAATGACAGGATTCCCCCACACAAGCGCACCTCAACCACAATGCTTTATAATTTCAACTAAATTCTTCAGATTAGTTCCTCCTCTTTATATATATATATAAAATATCTGATCGGAACCAAAGTTGTTAAATTTGCTTTTATTTACAAGAAAGACACGATTTCAACACATTTTGGACATATTTAGTGTGATTAATTTCACGTAGGAAGGCCTACGCTTTTGTATTTAGCACTTACAAAAGAATTTTCTTCTGATAGAATGTCCATGAAATCTTGCTGGTCTGAATACTCGGTGAACAATTTCATGTGAAATTGAAGTAGAACATTTTTCCAATTAATTCTGTAAAAAATTTTACATCAATTAAACGTTTACTTTTCACAATTTTTTTTTTCTAATCACATTGTATTGACTTTTCGGATGATTTTTTTCTTACCTGTATAATTTTTCGTCTTCGTTTTATAAAAGCATATATATATATATATATATATACATAATTATTTAAAAATGGTTCTAGTTGTAAGAGACAACAAGCAATATTTGAATATAGATTATTGATATATTTTTATATATATATATATATGAAGAATAATCAATAATCAATTGTTGCTTGTTGTTCCTTACAACTAGAACCATTTTTAAATGGCTAATGTAATATAACGAATCAAGTAAGCAAAGATTAAAACCAAACAATTTTTAACTATTCCCAAAAGGAAAAATGAAAAAAAAGTGGCATGCAATAATTTTATCTATGAATTTATTCAAAAAGTTTCAGTTTGTGATCCCGTTTGTAACGTGTTTATTTATTTTTTATATCTCTGCTTTTTTATTCTTATAAAAAGAAAATCAGTCATTATTTTTTAAAAATTTGGTTGGTTTCATTGAGGAATAAAATAATAAAAATATTTGACTTAATAGTCGTATTCAGTTGCCCGCTACAGTGCTTTTTCTATATACTTTTAAAGTGTACGGTCACTTTTGGGAATGTATGTTTAGTATTTGTGTGCTCTGCTGTTGCATTTGTTATTTATATTTTATGTGTTGTGTATGTTATATAGATATATGTATTTATATATGTGTTTGCGTATGTTTTTTATATGCATGTATGTATATGTGTGTGTTTGTGTATGTTTTTTTATATACGTATATATGCATGTATGTGTGTGCATATACCGATACCTGTTTTATTTAGTTATAAGATTTATTTAGCTTTGATTTGAAGTTGTATATTTTAAAACTGTAAAAATGTAAGTGAGAAATATATCAAAAAATGTGTGAAACATTTAAAAATCAGCGAAGTATCATCCAGCAAATTCCATCTCGTTACTGCAGCAATATTTCGGCATCATTTGATTTTAATCCAAAACTTAAAATATTTTTACGAAAAACAAGGTGAGAAAGATGAAGACAGAAAAAAAAACAATATTTACTGTAACAATATATAAATAGCGCACGTAAAACGTTTTGGACTTAAGATGATAGTTTCACTTATTCGCAAAATCGTTTAGCCCCAAAATTTTATTTTTTCCATTTATTTTTAAATCCTGCGTTCTTATTTAATCAAAATACATTGAATTATATCCAATGATTAATTTTTATATAAAAGGTTCCATTTGACTTATGGATTCCCTAAAATTGATTTTGATTTAGTCTAAAAGAAAAAGCAATCAAGAAGAATTGCTGGTAACTAACATACTGATCGTAACATTATAATTAGTTCATAATTTCTGATTAAAATAAGTAAACAAATTTACTTTTCAAGGTATTTAATCCTTTTTTTATTTTTTATTTTTTGTTTTAAAATGATACTTGGACTGGTTTAATGGTCAAATTTATCATTTGCTTTTTATTTAACATAGAATATATTTTCTATTTAACAAAAAATGTTGTAACATTTTGGTAGGTTTCAATTCTTTTTCCGGTGCGACAGTAGTAGCAAAAGAAGCGGACGTCAATTTTTTTCACCCCTTTTTTTCGTGTCCTACTAATAACGTGCAAAAACCTTCTGTAGGGCAATGGAGCGCTAACTAGGTCAGGAAGCAATTGGGGTGACAGCTGTTTGGGGGAAAGGGGTAACACCAGATCCTGAAAAGTTGGCTTGGGGGACCAGGGAATCTGTGTTTTACCTCCCCTTCCTCGTCTTCAAGGTGTTTTTATGCTGGAACCAATGAAAAGCCAAGATCTTTTCATAGACCTCTTTTGATACACAGTGTATATTTGAATAAGGGGTACATTCAAAACAGTCTCAGGCTGAGAGATCAAGAGTTTCTTTCTTTAGAGTAGCTCTCCTACTTCAAGTGTTGTGGTTAAATGAAGTCAGCAAGAAATATAAGGCCCACGAGAAAGATTAAATTAAAATTTCATAATTGTCTGATTCCCGAATTTTACATATTAAAGTAAATGCAAGTAAGTATAGGAAGGCTGCATAGAATTAATGGGCAGTGAATTTCACACTGTATTTATTTCGAATCATGTCGAATTATTTTTATAATATAATAACAATAAATTGTTTAGTTTCCTGCGTTTTTTATTGACGGAATTTTTAATGTTATTTTAAAAAAATTAATCATATTTTATATAAAGTAGCATGTTGTGTATTTAACTTCTCCTCTTAAAAAAATATTTAGTACTTTGTTTTTAGCTTTTCTATTAAAAATATTTATATATTAGATATATTTTAAGTGGATATGAATTAAAATATATTTTTTTTCACATTAATTTAATAAAATGTCTTTGTAAATTTAAAATAAAAAGAATATATGTTAAAATTTATGGAGGGACTGAATCATGGCTTTCATATGCCTTCTAAAATTGTGTACCATTTTGCCTTTAAATTTACTATTTAAATTTTATTTAAAAATCTAAATGTTTTTCCCAACTTTTAAGCAATTATGTTCGAAGATAAAAAGGAGCTTAAAATTCTCCTATTTTATCCTAGTTTATTTGAGAATCTTTCAAAAATTAAAATTTTAATGGCATACACTTCTGCACTTGAGTTTTTTATATCATAAGGAAAACTATACTTTTATAAGCATCATGATCAAATTGCTAATTTAAAAATATTTCGTATAAGATATAGATCTTAAATTATTTAAAGATATATTAAAGTTTTAGTAAATTATACAAGGAAATTATCAATTTTAAGAAATAGAGATAACTATAAAAAATGAGCTTAAGTTTTTGCCAAATCAACTTTCTTGACCAAATTATTTATAAAATTTATTATTTAATTTAAAATCGTCCAGTAACTTTTATAAGGAAAATGTTTTATTAGAAAAACAATATTATCTTATTATATTTGGAATTAAAATGTTTGTGTTTCCTTTCATTTCTTGTTCCATGTACTTAAAATACTTTAAAAAAAAAAAAATTATCTTTAATGGATTTTAAATACAACATAAATATATTCAAGTAACCAGATTTGTCTTTACTTTCTCTCTTTTATTAATAACTTTAACAAAATTCAGAAATCTTAAATATGTCTGATATTGTTTCATATTTCCTCTGGTGTGATATATTGTTTTTTCTAAATCAGTTCAGCACTCAAATTCCAATTTTAATTTAATTCAATTAATAATCGTGGTTATTAACAAGTGTATATTAAAATTTCATTTTGCAAAATTTGTATGTTGTACACACCACCTTATTACACTATGTAGAAAAATATGGTCTGATGGACCTTATTTACATTATTTTTATTCGTTTATTAACTCAATTTTTTTAATATCGTTTTAGTTCATTAACCGGTGTTAAATATGAAAAACATTATCAGATGTAAAAAAATTAATTAAAAACCTTGATGTTTGTTCATATTTAACATGGGTTTAAAAATTTCCTGAATAATTTTTCATCTATTTTACTCTTTCAAAATTAGTTCAAGCGTGTACTAACAAATAAAAGTGCTATATTTCTTATTAATAACCTAAGTATTTTGTGCTTTAAACTAATTTATTTAAAATTAGCTCATAAGTTAAGAAAAAATATGACTGTAAACTATTTAAAGTCTAATTATTTTATTAATTTTTTATTCACATATTTTTAATCTAAGTCCATCCAATCTTTTAACATTTCATTGATTTTATAGTATCATGTTAGTATTTATATTACATGTATAGCTTCTTTATGTTTTTCATGTTTTTTAGGCATTCCTTTTTTTCTAACCATAATGCATTTTTTTCTCGTGTAATAAGATTAAACAATTGCTTAATTTTGTTGTTGTTTTATGTAAGAACAGATATCCATGTGACAATTAGAATTTTTCATCTTTTGTTAACTAGGGTCAAATAAATTAAAGACGTGTATTGTGCTTTATTAAAAAGCTAATTCGTATGGATATATTGTGCAATAGGATTAACTGTTAACACTTTTTTTTTCCATAAATAAATATTCTAAGCAGATAATGGTTTTTAGTTCCTGCATAGTTAACCTGAGCAATAAATGAAAGAAGTTTTTCTGACAATCCTTTTTTTATAGGATTTCTTATTTTAGGAGATAATTATGCATTTGAGTTTTCTGTCATAAAATTAAAGAATAGGTCCTATTTTTTTATTTGAGTTCTTATTTTAAGAAAACGCTTTTGAAGTACTGTCCAATCTCATGCTGAAGTGAGATTGGACAGTACTTAAAATAGAACTTTTTTATTTTAGAAACTATTTAAGTATTTGATTTTCTGTCATCAAATTAAAGAATGGGTCCTGTTTTTTATACGAGTTCTTATTTTAAAAACTGCTTTTGAAGTACTGTCCAATCTGATGCCGAAGCGAGGGGCAAAATCAAACAGCCGAGAAATTTCTGATGACCATTTCCACTTGGGCGGCAGCTTCCGTGAAATCGCATTTTTCCAGAAAAGAAAATCATCGATGCGTCCTGTAAAGAAACATTTTTGCGCAACTTGTTCTCAGGGCGTGGAAAATTGGAGGGGGGAGAAATTCACAAGATCGATGGCCGCGAACCAATCAGGGTCTAAGCTGAAGAAGCGAAAGTGGGTGGGCTCACAGCATTAGTGCTGCGAATGAGAATCACCCCCCACCCTAGTTGCTTTGGCCACTCCTTTCTTCCTGTGTGTCTTGAGATCTCGGAGGCATCTTCAAGTGCAAGGGAGGAGGACAACAAAAATTCCCCTGCTCTATGTTAATGAGATCCGAGGCTACTGAATCGGTCGGTCCCCCTTCTTTCTATGTCCATTGCGATCTCCTTTGTCGCTGGTTGGCTCTTGGCAAATTGCTGCTATTCCCCGAATTTCAATTTCAGATGGGGCCGAGCTTCAAAACAAACCAACAAAAGAAGAAGCGAACCATGTTAAGTACGTCGTTGGAAGGGGTCTAAAATTATAAGCTACAAATCACTATCGAATGGCTGCAAAAATCACATCCAGGTCCGCCAATTTCAATCGATGCTGAATATTTTAGCGGAGTAATCATCCGGACGAAAGGGTCTTGGAGATGATGGTGGTAATGATCGGCGAATGCAAATATTCGGTCAAATCCCATAAACATAAGCCCGAATGAATAGAAGATGAAGTAGCCCCTGCCTTAAGGAGCACAGAAGTTTTACTGGAGATTTCATAGCACAAAAATTAGTCCTTGGTACAAAATAAACTACTATCCCAACCAAAACACCCCACTGGGTAGCTGCATCCTAATGACGAAAAGATTTAGAAACTTCGAGACTTGGAATTTGTTATGAGAAAAACAAATCTGTAAAAATGTACCTTAAGAATAACAGTTATGATTAATGTCGCACAACACAAACTAATGTAGTTGCAATAGAGTTGCAATCATATTGATCCACGTTTCCTTAGTAAAAGATTTAATTGCTTAAAGACGTTTCTCAATATATTTTCATAAATAATTTAAGCAGTTCGCAGAAAAAAATTATATGTTTTTAATAAACTTATTTAAAAATAATAATTTTTGTAAATGACCAAATAAAAAGAAATTTCTCAAGGACATTAAATTTATTATTAAAAAATTTATAATATCTTAAAAAGTTCAGATGCTCATATTTCACTTAAATTATTAAATAACAATAATGTTGAAGTTGATAAAAATTGAATCGAAAATTTTAGAAAGATAGTAAAAGTCAGATCACAACAAAATATTAGCAACAGAATAGCAAGATAATAGTAAAATAACCTTTTAAAATTAATCCTCAAAGAAAATAAAGTACAATTTTTTCTTATCAAAAATAAATTATAATTACAAAGATAAAATTAATATTTTTAAACTTTTTACTGATATTATGCAATGTAAATAATTTCATTAAACTGAAAATAAATTATATTCCTTTTACTTATACTATATCAGAACATTTTGGTATTTGCTGTGTTATATTCAGAAAATAAAATGAACGAGTTTTTGTAACATTGAACCAATGATTCGATAAAGTATTGAAAGATAAATAATTTTAATTATACAATATGATAGTGATATTTTATTAAATAAGTTAAGATATACATTTTAAATTTTAAAATCAACATGTAAATTGTAAATTTATTCCATTCGTTATGAACAACACAGAGTGGAAATTTTTGAAGCCTTTGCGCATTTAGAGTAAAATTAAATTTTGCAAAGCATTGTTAAAAAGCAAAGTTCCTTGCAAAATACTAAACAATATTGGTTCTAAAATATGATTAAATTTATGAATGCTACTTTAATGTTTATAAATATTTCCTTCTATCTTATAGGATTTTATTTCATATATTTTTTTTACCTGTATTCATGTTAATGAAAATTGTCAAGGTAGAGACTGCTATAAGAAGTCAAAGTCAAAAAAAAAGCAAACATCCTTTTTAATATTATTCCACTTTTATAGATATGACTATGACAATATTTGCTTTTTTTAATTTTTCAAATAAAATATTCTAAGTGAGTTTTAAAATAAATACTCCATAGTTAACCAAACATAAAAAGAGAAGATAAGGATAGACATATTCCCTTTTTCTGACATTTTCTTTCTATAAAACCATTTGTAAAGGAAAACAAGGTTTGAGGTGTGATTTTCTCTCTATGGTCAGTTTTGTGCACAGGAGGGCTAAACAGACCGGGACCTACAGTTTAAAGTGGATTCCAAACCACTAACAAACATCCATGCTCCCGACAGGATTTGAACCTGAAGTCCGTGATATCAAAGGCCAGAGCGCTAGCCACTTGGCCACCAGACAGCAAATGAAAGCAACTGTAAAAGAAAATATTTTAAGTATTCATTAAAAAAAAAAAATGTATAATCTTTAGAAAGGGTATATAAAAAAGAGTAATCTTTAGAAAAGATATACCTCAATAGTCAGTCAATATTTTAAGCAAATAAATTATTCATTTAAAATCGATTACAAGTTAATGAAATACTATATAAAATATCTCCAATTATAATAAGTCAATTATAATCTATTTAAAATCAATATTAAGATATTAAAATATTACTTTAAAAAAGATCTTTTAGAAGTTTTAAACACCATAAACTTTCAAAAGTGTTTAAAACTTTAAAAAAAAAATCTTTTTTTAAGTAATGTTTTATAACTGATTTTAGAAGCAAAATTCTTCCCATCTTCCAGCCATTAAATCTCTTTCCCTCTCTTTTAGATTAGAAATGACAGAAAATTACCATTCTAGGTTTAATATATTTTTAAGAATAAAGAAAGGAAGAAAAATGTGTTCTATTGTGGTACTAAAAATGACACTAAAAGAAAAAAATTATTGTAAATTATTTGCTTTACTTTTTTTGGTAAAGACATGCAAATATATTTCTAATAATTTTACTTTTTGTGTATTGTAAAAAACTTTGAATAAAATAAAGAATAAATACTGAATGTGAATATTAGTTGACAATGGATATCAAACATGCACTTATCAGTAAAAAGATTTGGTTTGTCGCTCTGAGGTCCTCTTGTGCACACGTTAGGCTAAATAGACCGGGACCTATAACTTGATGTGGATTCTGAACCACTAACAAACATCCATGCCACCGCCAGGATTCAAACCTGAAGTACTAAAGGTCAGAGCTCTAGCCAATTGGCCTTCTGGCCGCTTGTCAGTAAAAAGGATAAAAGTATTATAAAATTAGTTCAACAATCATTTTTAAGATAAAAGATAAGACTTCAAATGCATATTTTTATTTTAAAATATAACAAAGTTTCAAACAAATATTTGATTGCAAGTTATTTAAATTAGTTTAATCTCTTTTCTAAAATCTCTCTAAAATATGTAAAATTTTTATTTCTATTATCACAGGGCAAAGATTCACAGACAAACACACTTTATTGGACAAGGGGATGAATAATTTGGAAATAAAAAAAATTTCTATATCACAATATAAAAACATTTATGGATATCATTCATCATCTCGACTCATTTAAATAATATTTTTTAAGAATACTATTTAAAAATTTGGTATACAGATATAAATAGATAAATTTCTGTATACATACAGTATAAATTGTATGTATATAGAAATTTAAGGCAACAAAAATTTAAAAATAATTTCTATTTTTATTTCTCCGTTATTTTTGTATTTCATTTTACTTCTTATATCCTATTCTTTCCTCATAAACATAATAACATATATGTTTGCCATTAAAATATGATTCAAAATTAATATTAAAAAAGCATCAATAAATATTAATACAAAAATTATTACTTCACAAATTAAAAAAAAACTAGCATGAGTTATTTAGTAGAACTGGCTTGGTTTGGTTTGACACTCTACGGTCATTTTTTGCACCTTGAGTTTGATGTGGATTCCGACACACTAACAATCATCCATGTCACTTCCGGGATTCGAACCAGAAGCCTGTGGTACCAAAGGCCAATCAGAGCGTTCGCTAATTAACCCTCAGGCCGCCAGAATGCATTGAAGTTGAAATAAATCTATACTAATGCTATATAAATCTATACTAAAATTAAGCAATTTAATGCAATTACAACCTATTTTCTGAGCATTTTTTTACTTATCCTAGTGGATGAATCAACAATAATATAATTCATAAATTCATAATTAAAGAGTAACTGACAAATTTTAAAAAAGACATTAATTTATGTAAATTCCCATTTTTCAAAGTTTGAATTTCATATTGAAACATGTATTAGTGGAATATATTTTTTTATCGACATAGGAGGAGCCAGCAGAACATTTTCAAATAAGAAACATAAAAAAAAAAAAAAAAATTATTATTTTAATATCGAAATACCTCAATGATACTTAAATATCCAAAAGTAACATTATTGTTTTGGCTGTCGTTCATTTTGCACCTGTCATATCATTCAAATGAAATTGAAACTTGGAATGCCTTACTAAAATTTTAATTATTTTAAGATTCAAGAAAACAGTATGACCCCTTGCTCCCTTTTCACTGCCCATACCCCATCCCCATACTTTACTAAATGCTTTATTTAGTATCGAAATGCGTCATTGATACTTAAATATAAAAAAAAATCATTATTGTTTTGGCTGCAGTTCTTTGTGTACTTTTCATATCATTCCAATGAAATCGAAAATTGGAATGCATTGCTAAAATTTCAATAGTTTTAAAGTTCAGGAAAACGGCATGCGGTCCCCTTTCCCCCTTTATCACTGCCCATCCCCATCCCCATACTTTACTGAATGCTTTATTTAAATTCATGTGGTTGCTATGGCAAACAGAAACTTGGTTAAGGCATCATGCGGTCTCTTTCAAGATAAAAGACCCATCGTTGATCATATTAGTTACTTTAGTCAGGTATAAATGATTGCAGATTACTAAAGGAATGCAAATATGGTTCATTCTATTTACTTTAAATTCATAGCATTAATTACTGATCCAGTCTTTGAACTAATGTTTATGGTATTCGGCTAGTTCAGCAATTTTATAACATGCATAATGTTAGTCATCTAATCAATGCAAAACGTATAGTTTCTCCTAAGATCACAACAGATTCTGCTGCAAAATTTGTATAGAAGATTAATTTATAATATTTTTTCAGAGTATAATATTTTTAATATAAGTAATACCTTTATTTTATTCTTTACAAATGAATGACATTAACAAAATAATCAATGCAAAACGTATAGTTTCTCCTAAGATCACAACAGATTCTGCTGCAAAATTCGTATAGAAGATTAATTTATAATATTTTTTCAGAGTATAATATTTTTAATATAAGTAATACCTTTATTTGATTCTTTACAAATGAATGACATTAACAAAATAATAATTATTATGAATGGCATTTAACAAAATAATAATAATATTAATACTTGTCTGTATCGAGAACGGGTATGATAAAAAGCTTAAATAAGAAGGAAAGTTTATCCACTATATACGAGAAGGTGAGAAGAATGACACAAACCTTCCCTGCCTTGCCCAAATATCTTGAGAGTGTTCTTTCCAGTCTGGCATGAAATAGGTTGGTTCACTGCAGCTGTCCCTTATGAAGCAGCCTGACTTACATAGAGTTTGCCACACATCTGCTGTTGTAGCATGTAACAATTCTGATAAAAATGTAAAAATTATAATAACTCCGATTTCGAAGGAATGTTCACGGAAGAAGAGCTTGGCTGAAAAATTTCTTCAAATGTTTCCAAATTTTGTTGAACACATTGAGAGAGAAGAATGTCAATTGGCAAGTGATAACCAGTGTTCAACAGGTTCACAGAATTTAAAATTCTGAATTTAGATATACCTGATGTATTCTATTTAAAATTGTTTTCAACGCTCAGTATTTATATTGATGCATTGAGATCTCTTTTAAAAGATTTAAATCTGAGATATAGTCCATAGTCCAACTGAGATATAATCCATTTTATTGTAAACATAGCTAATGGATGGATTGAACCATCTATCAGTTATGGTTGCAACAAAAACCAATTTACCTTTTTCTCCTGTAAACATATGACTTCAAACATGTGCAGCACCATAACCGTGTTTTTGTGTGTATGTGTGTATATGTGTGTGGCAAGTTCTTTTAATGTTATCAAAAATGTTCTTTCAATGTCTTTGAATATTATATTTGAATATTTTGTGGGTGCCAAGTTCTTTGAATTTTATGTTTGCCACATTATTGTTTTAGACTTTTTGAAAAAAATAATAACATGACCCAACTCATGGCCCAATGGTAAAGTGTAGAGCTGGCATGGAGGAAAGCTCAGTTTCAAATTCGCTGGGGGCAATCAAAAACAAGGATACTCAATGGTTATTGTGGCAATATGTATCAATCTTTCTATATGATTATGTGGCAATCTTTCCAATCTATGTGGCAATCCAATATGTGGCAATCTTTCATCAATAGACAGGCTGAATCATGGGATTTTTTTTTAGGTTTTCTCCCATACGACATGCAAGTATCGGCCTGTTATCCTTAAAAGTTTACCTGGAAGGCAATGTCTCCCTTCATCACCTGTCAATGAGCTGTTCGTGGTATACATAAGTGGAATACGAGGTCCCCCGGTGGGGCACAAAAATAACAGGTATAATAAAACATTAAAAAGATGTAATAAATAGATATTAATAGCTTCAGATATAATAAAACAATAAATTCATTCTCCTCAGCTAAGTTTCCTGAATATAAGTGCCATTAAAATTTATTTATCATTGGCATTGAACCCAAAATTATCTATTGTTTGTACTTGCATTTATTCGTAGAATACATAAATAAAACACGAGGCCCGCCGATGTGCCACAAAAAATACTAGCATGACCTTCAAATCTAACAAATAATAAATTCATAAATAAGCTTCCCGAATTCAAATACCAGTAAGATTCATTCATTATTGACTTCGGTATCAAATTTTGTATTGTTCGTACATTTATTAGCAGCATATCTGCCTCCGATCTGCGAAAAAATAACAAAACTTGCTAAAAGAAAATGATCAAAGCATACAGCTCGAATAACTCTTTTTACTACGTCTGGAGATACTAATGCATCACCTTTTTCATTGATTAATTCCTGTAGGAAACTTAATAACTCTTAATTATAAATTTTCAAGAATAAAATTTTGGTTTATAAAATAAGCATTGATAAACGATACATATTTATCCTTTTTGATATGAAAATAATTATTTCTGAATTTATACTGATGTTTATCTATATACTCTTGTTTCTCTTAATGCATCAGGATTGCGTTAGAAATTCTAAGATATATTTTAATTCAAAATAATTTTTAAAAAATTAATTAAAATGATATTTAATCGCTGTCATATAGTCGAAGCAAAAATAACGCAACGAAAAGATTAAGTTTAACTCCTGCAGAAAATATCACAAATATTTTGTGCAATTTTTGCATAGCGGTTTTTTTTTTTTTTTTTTAATAATTTTAACTAAATAATTATTATTTTATTAAATTCTTAACATAGCTAAATAAGTAATACACTGAATATATTATTTAAAAGTACAGTTAATAAATAATATAATTAACATTTTTTCTGTATTATTGTTATACAGGAATTCAAAGTGTTGAAAATATCCTACGAACCAACTGAATTTAATTTAGATAGCAATGTACCCTTAATTAAAATTTAAAAAGTTATTTCCTTTTTTTAATACTACTTTGTTTCAGCAAATTTATTAACCTTTACCTTAAAATAAATTGAAAATTGCCCACAACCTCCAAATAAAAATTAAATATATTTTAATTAGATGTTTTTTAATACTTATCGATCTAATAGAATCCGCAATGTAATACTATAAAAACTTATGTTGCTGTACAAACATATAATGATTTGTAAAATTTTTGTAGATCAGAAGTAATGTTTTCGGTGATTACATTAATTTCGAATATATTAAAAACAATAATTTCACCAAACTCTTATCAATCATTCAATATTAGAACAAATCTATTTGAATTATAGTGTTCAAATATTTTTAGTTCAATTTACACTCAAACTTTTTTTAATTCTTATAATAATAATTATTACGGTTAAAACAACATTTACTAGAAAATAAAGTATTTAAAAAATATTTCATTTTTCTCAGTAAACAATTTTAAAAAATCTGATTTTTAGTTTACATTCAGTTATACTTTTTGTCCTTTCTTTCTTTTATACTTTTATACAAAACCAAAATTCTAAGTAAACAACATAATTCATAATATGTTTTCTTACGAGAAGGTTTATCCGAAATTTCATCCAAAGTTTTAGTATTATATTTTAAACAGCTTTGGCATACATTTTTCTGATTGCTGATTCTCTTGAAATATTTAATTATAAAAACATATTTTGAAAGATCTAATTTACAATGAAAATTACTGAACTTAAAAACAAGTTGTGTTTTAAAATTTATTCTGTAAACGCACATAAATAATTAAACAAATGGTAAACGTAGTTCATTTAGAGGAGAATGTTAACAATATCTAAAGTAGAGTTTTTCTTTTGAAAGTCAATAACTACTTTAAGGAAATTTATAAATAAAATATTTTTATTTTAAGTAAAAGTAATAATCCTAAGTTAAATATTTTAGCACCTGAAAAATTTCATTATATCATAAACACGATTATCTAATATAAAAGTGAAGGTTTTGTGTTAGGTGTTTTTGTTTTTGATGCAATGAAGCTTTTACTAAATTATTTTTTCTTAAAAGGAATTTTTAATCGAATGTGTTAAAGAATTGCATTCAATCTCAAGAAAATAAAACACAAAGTAAGTATATCGTCATTTTATATTTCTTATATCCCATTATATCTACATATGTATTATGAATTTATAAAGATTAATAATATGTGTAACAATATATATATATATATATAAGTCCTTTTTTATTATTTCTTCCTGTTTCATAAGATATAAGTTAATGAAATATACCATTCATTTATAAATCCAATTTGTCGTGCAAATTCATTTCCGAAATATGATGAAAAAGAAAAGGAAATGAAAAATATTACAGAAAATACTTACTAAGAGAAATACTACTCTCATTAACTTGCCAAAATTTTGACTGCTTAAAAATTTTCAAAATATTTTTAGTTAATAGAGCATTCCATATTTAAATAAAATTATTCGAAATTATTATTTTTTGTAATTGTTAACTACTCAGTATTTATCACTTCAAAACTTTAAACAAAATTATCGAACAAACATGTTCCAAAAACTTCCTGGCGACTTATTTTATATACATAGATACTATACAATCAACCATCATTTGTAGAAGAATAAAAAAAAAAATTTAAATGAGAAATAGATGATAAATTATTAATTCAATTTCTTGGCATAAAAATTCTAATAAAATATGTCATGGCATTGTTGATAAAACATGTATCAAAAAACATTTACTCATATTAGTTTTGTTCAAATTTTCCTATTCATACATAAAGTAAATACTTATCATCTATATTTATTCCATACAAATAAATAAAACTGCCTTTTTGCTTCGGCTTCAAGAAATAATTTTCTAGTATTCATTTTTAGTGTGTATTAGTGTTATTCTATTTATTTTATGTATTTTGTTATTTTATTAGTTATATAGTTTAGTTTTATTTTACTTTAGTATTCGTTTTAATGATTGATTTTAATCTAGCTGTCTCAAAAAAGAAAACAGTAAATAGTAAAATAAAAGGCTAAGGTTTTAAAAGACTTTAAATGTTCGTTGATAATTTGATATATTTTCTATTAAAACAAGTAAAAAAAAAATTGTAAAGCAATAAAAAAAAAAACAACGATTTCTCCATAATTTGTTAAATTAATGTAATATATATTAAGTAAGATATTTTATAATTGTTGTTTTTATTTTTGTTATGTTTATGAACATGCTACTAGAATCAGAGTTCAGTATACCTAAATCACTTTTATATAAAATGTTAAATTGATATGCCTAATAATATTTAATATATGTGTATTGAATTCTCTAATTTAAATTTAAATTTACCTCCATTCATTATTTTCTAAAGGCTACAATTCACTATCTTAGAAATCATGCATATAAAAATGACGTAAATGTACTTATAAACATTAAATATGTATAATATACGTAAAATATACATAGAAGCATTAAAAATGAATAAACTATGCATAAAAAATTAAAAATTAATAAAATTGCATATAAATTTGAAAATGAATAAAATATACATAAATTTTGCCAGAATAATTAAATGTGGGAACTAAAAACATTTTTAACGTTTCGCAATTTCTTCATTGATAGAATTTTTCTTTATTAAAAATCCAATTCTATCTTTGTTATTGTCATTTTAAAAGCTGTTGAACCAAATTTATTTATTAAAAATAGCTTCAGCACAGTCCAACTTCAAACATTTGTAAAATGTCTTATAAAAAGAAATGCGTTAAAATACAAAAAGTATTTAATGCAGTTTCTCATACATAATGAATTCTCTACTGAGCAGACATAAAGTACAATTCCAACATTTCCTGTTTGACCAATCCAATCACGATATACTGCTGTATTTCGACTACTTTGATTTGATGTAAATTTATCTGCGAATGAATACCCATTCGTTCACTGATTTGATTGACAAGAACAGAAGCCTATCCATACAGAACTCGCTTCAGAATTAGTATATCAAACAGCGAACACGTATTACAAAGAAAAGAATTGAGTAGCTTATTTAAAAGAATAATATTTGGTAAACCTTGGTATTATAATACATTAACGACGTATTTCTGAGATGAGTGGGTCTCGAAATTCTTTTATCTGAATAAAGCGCTTTACCACATAATTGAACATATAATAAATATTCGAACATTTTCAAAAATATTTGCTCGCATATTGTTTGCAAATCGCTCTACATAATATTTGCTGAACTCCCAATGCAGCGGGAGAAACTTTCCGATCATAATGTTTATTCATTAAACGTTAATAATAAAGTAGTTTTGTAATACTTACCGGTATCTGTGGCTGCAATACTTTCATCATGATGATAATACAATTCCTACATATTTATATAAGTATTTATTAAACAATAATTTGCGTCATGGTTTTTTAAAAATCGGACTTCTATTGAATTCTTTTAATACAATACAATAATTTATGCCATAGTTTTTAAAAATTGAACTTCGATTGTATTCTATTTAATACAATGCAATAATTTAGATCATAGTCTTTTAAATATGGAAATTGTATTGAATTCTATTGAAAGCATGTTTTTTAGCTTCATTAAATGATTTAGACTATAGAGATGCATTATATATCTTAAATTTATGAAGTTTAAATAATTTGATGATTGTTATTAATTTGAAGACTTTATTTGAGCATTTGACTGGTTCTTCAAAGCATAAAGCATTTAAATAAGAATAAATATTTTTCGAAATTGTAGCTTTTCTAAAAGTTTTAATATTTTACATTATAAAAACTTCACATCTCATCATTTTTATGCTCCTCAAATGATTACTGCATTCACAATGGAATACCTGTAATTATTCATAAATTATTACGAAAAATATCTTCAAAAAACTTTTATTTAAGAACTACGAACCCCAGAATTAAATTATTGAAACTTCATAAATTTAAGAAGCTTTTCAATATATAATTCATATCTCTTTCATTACTTAGATGTTTTGTAAAAGATACTAAATATTATTGAAAATAAATTTTCAGATAAAATTGTTTCTTATTGTTCTTTTCACAATTAACAAACAAACTTATTTCTGAATAAAAAGTAACAGATAAATAAAAAATCTCAATACAAAGCAAGTCACATTTTAAAAATACTATTAAACTTCATAATAGGGGTATGCATATTTATAATTAATTTAAAATTTCCAAACTAATTTTCTAAATATATATTTGTTTTAAACACCTCGATCTCATTATTAATTACCAAATGTAATTTTTTTTACTTTATATACCTTATATGGAATTTAAAAAGTCTAAATTGGAAAAAGTTCGAGAAAAAGATTTCTAAGAATTTGCAAAAAATAATAAATAATTTTGTCAAGAAATAATAAATAATTTTGTCAAGAAATAATAAATAATTTTTGTCAAGAAATAAAAAAATAGTAAACAATTTGTATTTTTCAAATTTTAATTTCATTAATTAAAGATTTTAATCCATCTAAATTGAGCAAATTTTCTTACACGAATTCTTTTTAAGCGCAATTTTTAAGCACGTATCTATTTAACAAAGTAAAAAAGATGTATAGATGTAGCTATGTCTAGGCATACAGGTGAAAAAGGATGTCTATGCGTTGTTTTATTTCATTTCTTAAATTTCAAAATTGTCTTTTATTTGTAATAATAGAATGCTTATTTAATTCAATCGATATTATTTTATTTAATAGAAAACTTTATAAGTTAAATGTTAATAAAATCATTCCACAACTAATACAAACATTAATTATAATTTTTCAAATCTTATCTCAATAATAATGTGGAATTCAGAATATATTTCTTCTTTTTATATTATCAGAGCTTGAAGTATACAGACACATAGTCCACATTTCCTCTTTTATGATTTTTCAGGAATATGTAGATTCTTTACCAGATCATTCAAGGAAGTTATTTTGAATAAAATTAAACAAATAAAATTTTTTTTTTCAAAAAATAAAATTATTTATATACATTCTGGTTTCTTTTCATAATACTGCAAAAAAAAAACAAATACTTGTTTATTACAGAGCATTTTTATCGGTAATAAAAACTGAAAAAAGAGGAGAACCTTCTTTTGTGAATTTTATTTCAAATTTATTTGTAAAATCAAATAAATAAGATTCTTTCATTTTCAAAATGTAAGAAAAATATTTACATACACTAAAACAAATTTCTAATTTATTAAAAAACAAGGAAACAATTTAATTTATTCAGTACTTAAAACTATCTAAAAAATAAATATTTAAAATGATGAATTATTTAAAATATGCCAAAAAACTGGTCTTCTTTTATAATATACAGATATATTGTGTATATATAATATACAGATCTTTTATAATATACAAATATATATTGTATATACAGATATTTGTTTACTACAGAGAGTTTATCAATAGTAACACTGAAAGAATCAATTCTTAAGTGATTTTTTACAATGTGTGGAAGTTTAACTCAAAGGTGATTCATTCTATTTTGTTTTTTCCTAATTCAGCACTGGTCTCCTATTTTCTTTTGATCTTCCTTTTTTTTTTTAATACTAAATTGGATTATTTAAATACGTCAACATACTGGTCTCCTTTTATAATATTGTTGTATATACACATATTTGTTTACCACAGAAAATTTTATCAATAACAGCACTGAAAAAAAAAGAATCAACATTCTTAAGTGAATTTTTTTGCACGATATGTAAGGAAGTTTAACTCAAGGTGAACTTTTTCCTATTTCATCCTATTTTCTTTTGATCTTCCTTTTTTTTTTTACACTAAATGGATTATTGTGAATAGTGAATTGAGACATGAATAAATATTTAAAAAGAATAAATTCATTAAAAAATTGAAAAGTGATTACTTTAATCAAAAATTGCTTAGCTTAATGCTGTTCATCAATATAAAATTGGTAAGCTTTTAAAACAATGAAAGTCAGTTACTTGATTCTGGAAATTTCTACTTAATCAATGAAGATATCCATCATTGTTGGTTTCCCTGGTTTGCCAGAACTTGAAGTTTCTGTCAGTAAGCTATATTTTAATTGGATATTAGAATGATAATCGCAGGGATTATATCAAATGCAAGAGATAAGGATCTGACACTAACGAATCTTTATTATGCGCCTTGGATAACTGAAGAGTTCTTTCAGAACAAATTGAATTTTCTAGAAAAGATTTCCGTTCTTGTATGTGATTTTCTCAAAATTTCTTGGTTTTCTTCAACTCATTGGTGAGCACAATTATAATTAATGTTAACAATAATGTTATGAAAAATTTAATTGTGTTAGGTACATTTATTGTGTATATGATAGCTTATTTTTAGGACATGAAATTTAATCCTTAAACATAAATAGCTTATTAAAATATTATTGAAGAGAGGCAGTCAAGTTGTGCTTTGGAAAAAATAGGTTTAGGTACGTTTATTGTAATACGATAGCTTATTTTTTAGAACATAAAATTCAAATCCTTAAACATAAATAGCTTATTATAATATTATTGGCAATCGAGAGACAATTATAATATTATTGACAAGAGAAGAGACAATCGAGTTTGCTGGGCTTTTGGAAAAATGTAACTGTATAATGTTTTCCTTACAATATCTTTAACCTTCTGTTGGGATAAATTGACTAGCTTTTAAAGTAATCATTATAAATTATTAAACGTGAACATATAACTTTTTGATTAAATGGGTATACATTGTTTACATTGTTAAAGATTATTAACATTAACTTGAACGTAAAGGAGCAAGATTTCACTTGCATACATTTAAAAAATTACGTAACACTGGGATTAAGGAGGTTTTAATATTCAGAATAGAATTAAATATTAAATAGTGTTTAAATTAGTAATGTAACTTTTACTTTAAACTTTTAAACTAAACCTTTACTTTTTATTTAATTTTGATATTGACTTACATCTTTTCGTATAAGAGTGACAAAAAATCCTGCACAATTTTTTACTCACGTTTTTATAAACTCGTTAAATAAAACTAAACAAACTAATTAAATAATAAATGTCTGAACTTCGCATAATACTCGTTGATTATATTTAATTCAGATCTATTTATAGAAATATATTAAAAAATGAGTAGCTTTAAACTAATATAAGTAGTGCAGTGTTTTTAAAAATGTTTTCTTTCAATTAATTCGTTTTGTAAAGGGAATTCAGTAAAATTTAAAGTAAAGTTAAAAATTAATAATCATAATAATATGTAGTTTATGCTACCTTCATGTGTAATTATTTGGAAAATATTTTGTAAAAAAAGCATTTTTTATTTTTTTTTTTATTTAAACCATCTAATATAGAACAACAATGCAAATTTTAGATAAAATAAATTTATTAAAATTATCACCACCAAATTAATCACCTTATTTTTCAAGTTGTTCCTTTATAAAAGGTAATCATTTTAATATAAATAATTGAATTAGTTATTATAACTAAGAACAGGTTATAGCTAAGTTATATGAAAGAACAAGTTTAAAATACCTCGAAAATTTCACTATTTTATTTTATAATTTTATCACAATATTTTTTTTTAATTGTAATTTTAAAATATTATATCAATTTTTATTTCGCTAAAAATTATTTTCTTCAATAACAAATATAAATATGTAACATCGTATTAAATTTGTTGATCATACTTTTACTGTATCTTCCACTGCAGAAAGACTTCATATAATATATATATATATATATGTATATATATAATGTGGCGATATAATAACTTTCTTTCAACTTTTTGTAGGTTTACTTAAGACTTTTAAATTGCACACATTGATAAAATAGCTTACTAGACAAATATACAAAGATAGTATTTAAAATAAAAATTTTTAAATGACTTTAGTTGGAATTCTTGTGTACAAATTAAAATCACTTGCAACATGAGAAAGAAAATATTTTAAATGAGGTGAAAAGTTCTGTATAAAAAAGTATGCATAAAAAATAATCTTACACATAATAAGGAGCTTATTCGTAAATACGTAAAATGCAAAGCTAACTACTGATTATAAAGTAAGTAGTGATCTGGCTTCATAATGTTTAAGGTTTAGTAAGTGTGTAATATCTTTTAAAGAATATCTTTTTAACTAAATGTCATCGTTATGCAAGTTAGATAGTTTAAACTAATATCAAATACTCTTATTTAAGTACAACTTACTATTAATGAAACCCTCGACTTATTTTTAAAACTTAAAGACGCAAAATTTGCATTCGTTTATGTATGTATGATAAGTTCTTGTTTTCACTAGTTATAAAATTTATATTTCAATTTTAGTTGAGTTATGTGGTTTTTCCTTCGTTTTTAAACGCAATCACCAATAAATAAATGGGCAAAACTTCTGTTCAGTAATTATACTATTTTCTTTTAATTCAAACTGAATAAAAGCAGTGCTTACTTACTAAATATTTTTAAATTATAAAAAAAATTGGAAGATAATGCAATACATTGTTAGGCTTTAAACAATAATTAATTTTCTCTACCATAATACGACGTAATGAAGTAAATGGTTTTAAATACTGTTTATCATTTATATATATGTATATATATATATATATATATATGCGTGCGTGTGTGTGTGTGTGTGAGTAAATGATAATTAAAACATAAAAAAATTAAACAATTTAAAGCATTTCATAGAAAAAAAAGGGTTTAGCTTTGTGAATGAATATAAAAAAAAGTAATAATCTTAAGAGTAATACATACAAAATACTTTTAATTTAAGAATGATGAATCTTATATATTCTATTATACTATAGTATTATATATATATATATATATATATATATATATATATATATACTATAATCTTATATACATATATATATATATAAGATTCATCATTCTTAGAAATTACATTATTTTAAATATGTGTGTGTTTTAAGATTATTATTGTTTTTATATTCATTCACATTTTTTTTATTTTCTATGAAATACGATATTTTTAATTTGTTTAATGTTTTTTATGATGTTTTAATGATGTTTCTTGTTTTTAATGATCATTTTATATTCATTCGCATAGCTGAACTTTTTTTTTACTATGAAATGCTTGATGTTTTAATTATTTCGGTGGTCTGTAAAAGTCAGAAGATATTAAGCTTCATACCATAGTTAATTTTCTCTTTCATTATACGATGTTATGAAATATTAAAAGGTTCTAAATATTATTTACCATATATATTTTTAGGGTTTATTATTCTTAATCACAATATTTTATACGTGTGTGTCTTGAGATTATTACTTTTTCTTATATTCCTTCGCATAGCTGAATACCATTTTTATCTGTGAAATATTTTACGTTTTAATGGTTCAATGGCCTGTAAAGATTCTTTTTTCAATTCATTATTTCAAAAGTTTTTGCTGAAATATCACAGTCTTGCATAAATTTAACTATAATTACAGAATTCATTGTTGTGATGAACCATAGCTTTAAATCATAATTAATATCTCTACATAATACGATATAATGAAATAACAAATAGTTATAGCTACAGTATTTTTTTACATGTGTGCCTTAAGAATACTTTTTTTACATAAATTCGCATAGTTAAATACCTTTTTTTCTGAGAAATGTTTGATGCCTTAATTATTTCCATTGCCGGTATAAGATTCTCTTTTCGATTCACTATTTGAAAATGTTTTTAAAAATATCACGTTTTTATACAAATTTAACCATAATTTCAAAATTCTGATGCCTCTAATGATAAGTTTTAAGATTCCTGCAATTAAAGAGATTTTCAAGATTAAGACTTCCTGAAATTTGTAAAACCATTGTGCGATCTGATGTCTAGACAACCTATGAGAAAGGGATGAAATTCAAATTACATAATGTAATGAAAGCACATTTCAGAAATGTAAATTTAGAATTTAATCTTTTAGTAAGTCTTTCAAATAAATTAGAGGTGTATAAAAATTTAAAATTAAATTATTTCGTTGAAACTTGATGCATTTTTATTTATGAACAAATCTTTGTTCCTTATCCGAATAGTTAAATTGACATTTAAAATTTTTTTTTCTCTGCCAACATTAAATTCACAAATTCAGGGGGAGGTTTTTTTTTTTATTATTATTGTATGAGCATCTATATTAGGGTTTAATTACAAATGAAAAAAATTTCTTTTTTTTTTTTATACATGAATAAGTCGAATGGAAAAAAAATTATATTGTAAAACCAAGGAATTTTCGTAACATTTCTTAAGCTGTTCATAAAGCTGTAAATGAAACAGTTAAATTCTTCAGACCAAGTATAATTATGCATCACTTTTAATTTGATATAGTTTTAACTAAATTTTGTTAATTTTCCAAAGTATTTAAATATTGTTATTAGCAGCTCTGATCATGATATTTTTTTTCCTTTTCAATTCCTTCTATTAGCTCACACTCTCCCTATATATATATATATCTTGTTCAAATTTTCAATCGTAGTAAAATACTTTTTATTCCTCCACTCAAGTTCAAACACATTTTTTTTAACTTGTAGTGGATGACACTTGATGTTAATACAGTTTTTTACAAAAATTAATTCAGTAATTAAATTTAATTATTTAATTTTAGTTTTTAGATTTAAGTTGCATATATCTACCAATAGTTGGCGCCAGATAAACTTAAAAAAATGAATAATTATTTATGAAGACTTTCTGCAATATAGTGAAAAAAAGTAGAGAATTGACTTTAAAAAAGTTTTTTACTTGTTCTAACATATACGACATAAAATTATTATATTCATTTTTATAACAGTAGCTCTTGGAAGGAGAAAAAGTTAATAAGTTAACGCATAAATACTTACTAAAACTATAAATCCTTTTGTATTTTCAACGGATGAATTCTAAATTTAAAATAATTTTAAAAGTGGGAGGCAATTCCAACTTTCATTAGGTGTGTTCTAATTCTAATAATGCTACTAAAACTAACGATTTTTCTAGTATGTAGCCAATTTTTAACAATACATTTTTATTTTATGGCTCTAATTTTCATTTAATTCACAAGCAGTTGAAAACTATTCAAATTCATCTAACGAAAGCAGAGGTGTTCCTTCGATGAATAGAGAATTAAGGAAATATTTATCATTTAATTTAGAAAAATTTTAAATCTAAGGGAAATTGATTTTGCAAACATTTTACAATTTCAACCACAGCTAAACCAAATAAAATTAATTTATTTATTGCACAGAATAAATTTAAAATTTAAATCTCGCACATAATATTATCACAAGTACGATTCTACAAAAATTACTGAAAGGATTTAGAACGGATATTACTTGTTTTTCTTCTTATATTTGATTAATCAACATAAAAATAATTAAATACAGAATATTTTAATTAAAATATAACAGCAATTGAAAATTATTTTGAAAATATAATTTTAATTGTTCTTTTATTTATACGATATTTTTCCTATTTGCATTTTTGAAAATTTGAAACACTAAGCTAAATAGAAACAAGGCAGTTATTCAAACGCTTTTTCCTAATAGTATAAATTGTTTTACATCTCGTTAGAAGATTATTTTTGCACCACAAATGCTATACAATTTTATGCTATATTATTTTTTTTTAACTATAAACTTTTAAATTCAGAACAATTTTGTTGTTTGAAAATATTTTGTATTTTATTTAAAAATTTTAATTAAACTAACAAGTTTATGCAAAAATACGAAAGTTTGGCCCCTAAAAGTTTTAGAAATACTTTAAGAATTTAAGTGTGATTTTAACTGATAAAACATGTTTTTGGAATGTTATAAAGCAAAGAATTTCACAGTTAAGTCTATATTTCATGTGTCCATACTTAAATTGAAATTTATTATCAAAAAGAAAAAAAAATTAGTGCAAAAGTAGAAACAATAGAAGTCAAAGTTTGCAAAGTAAACCAATGACTTGGTAATAATATATATTTTAACATCTCCGTATTTATGGATCATTTTTGTATATTACTATTTCTTATTTTTATTAGTGTATAGTAGGCATTTCAAAACATAAAAAATCATTGATATAATTTGTTTAATTCTAAGAAATTTAGTATTCTTAAATAACATACGATGAAAATAAAATTTCAGTAATTTTCATTATAAAAAAACCTTCATTAAAAAAACATCTTTTCAATACACCATAGTTTTAGCTAATATCAAACTTCTTAACTTTATGTTAAGAATCAATTATGTTTTTACTCCAACATGAAACCATTTTATGGTACATAACTAATCATTGAATTAATTTCTCATTTAAAAAAGAGTAAAAGTTTTATCGATGAAACTACAAGTAGAATTTACAAAAGAAATAGTTTAAAAAAAAAAAAAATCGTATTCATCTTTACATTACACTACAAAACATCATTATTTTCATAATGGATATATTTTATCATTTCAATGGTATTTGTTATATTGCTTTCAACATTGGTCTGTATTATTTTAAATCTTTTACTGAAAATTGTTTTTTTTTTTAATATTTTTAGCCCACAATTGAAATTTTGTTTCTAGCATACTTTGAAATATTTGAAACATATGATCTAAATATTTATTAGTTTTTTTTTTCTTTATTTAATATTTAAGCTTAGTACTTATTTTAAAAGATGCTCATCAGAATTTTCTTTAATATATTATTAGCCTCAATGACAGATATATTTTTATGCAATAACGATATTCAAACAATATAAAAAGTACTCTAAAAGTACCAAATGACCGACATAAAAAAGGATTAATTTTAACTTTTCCATTACTAATACTTTTAAATGAAACACAACTATCATTTGCTTTTTTTTTTTTTGTATGCAGAAACACATAGGAGTTTTGGAAAAAGAAATAATCGATTTCTTAGCAAAAAGTACCTTTAATTTCTTAATTAATTTGGAAGTTAGCCAACTAAAGAACTTATGCCAACTTATAACAAACTTATGCCACTAAAGAACACTTGCTACCAAAAAATTATCAGTAAATGGAAGAAGAGTACATCTTAAAACCAAGACACTTCAAGAAATTTTCCTTCTGTAAAGAAAAGAACAAAGTGTTTTAAGAAACAAGTGGAACAAGTGCAAAATGTTTTATTTCCTTATGAAAAACACACAAAAAAATAACCTGTTTCTTTGGTGATTTCAGAATTACTTAATTTTTATAGGTTCATGTAATTTTGGTGAATCTTTTTACATTCCATCTGAAATCAAAATTAACTCAAGCAAAATCTTCGGATTCTAAAAACTCTAACCTATTGTTCTTGTATTAATTGTATAAACAAATCCCACCTTTTTAGTTTTTTGTTTAATTTTTGAATTTCTGTCAGCATGATTAATGTGTACATCTATGCTTACTTTTCTTTTGTACATTGTAGCATAGTTGTGTATTCTTTCTTTAGATTAATAAGGATTTTTCATTTTTTTTCTATCTATAATTATTTGTATATTAGGTTCACATGCTACTTTTATTAATTTTCATTATTTATTTATTTTATAGTTACTAGTTTTTATAATTTTTTTCATTCTGTCGATCTATTTTTTTCCGCGTATTGTTGCATTGATTTGTGAGATATTTCTTGGCTCATTTTATACTAAAAAAAAAAAATGAATGTTCAAATTAGTTTCAATTTACTTATGAGTATTTCCTTAAATTTCAGTACAGATATATTTTTCATAATTACTCATTGAAAAATTTAGACATACATATTTAACAGTACATAGATATATATTAAAAGTATATTATAGCAGTATATATTAACAGTACATGTAGTTTTAAATATGCTTACAATAATCATTGAAAAAGAACATAACATCATTAATACTTTTTATTTTATTTGGTCTATTATTGTTTGTGTCTGAACTGGACTCTTTAATACTTGCGAGCTTCACATCTACAACAAACATTTGCATCCTTTTTTTTTGGGGTGGGATGGGGAATATTAAGGTCTTTTAGAAAAGCTTTACAATAATCAAACAGTTAGGTATATGAATATAAGGAAATATTTTCAAATTGTCATTCTTAAGTAAATTGTATATATTTAATGACAATAATGAGGAGATGAATATAATTCTAAGTTCTTTTTTTCTAGTGTATGATATCAATAAAATCTTCTCAAATTGTTTCTACTTTTCTCAGCAAATAGAAAAATTCTGAAAAACGTATACACTTACATATACAAATACCACTGCTGAAAACGTGTGCTTCTCTTTAGGTTAAAGTAAGAAACTAAACTCGAAAATAAAAAATATGAATTGAAATAATTCATATACTGTATATATTAAAAGTTTATAATTACAGTAATTCCATTACTATCCTGTATATCAGTAAAATTTAAAAATTGATTTTTAAAGACTTTTAAATACAATTTTAAATCACAAACAAAATGGCTCTTTGATTTTTATGTATATTATATCCACACATTTTTTGTATTTTTAAAATATATGAAACATTTTAACGCGTAGTAATTAGTTGTTACATCTGAAGAATCTTAAAAATGTGATTGAAATGAATGAGTCCGAATTTATTTATTTATGATTTATTGTCCATTGTAGATGGATAAAAAACATCGAAAAAATTAGCGAAATTTCGAAAAAAATTAGCACAAACCGAATTATAAATGTACGTTGTACCAAATTGAAGCAGAAGATTTTGGAAAAATGGATGTTTCTTCAGAAATATGAGCCACTTTTCTTAGTTTTTCTCTAAACATTAACTTTTTTTCGTTAACCTTCAAAAAAGTTTTATTCAATGTTGCAAAAGTATTCTACATTATCCAAGTAAAAACCAAAAATTTCTTTTTCGAGATATATATTTCTGAAACTCAATTTGCTTAAGAAAAGAATAGTTAAATTTTAAAAATAAGATAGAAAGTTACTACATTAACACACTTGTAGTTTAGTAGACATGTGTTGTTTTATGAGACAAAATTTAGATATGGCCGAACTGCACCAAAAAAAATATATACAAAATTCGTCAAAAAACATATAATATTATCAAAAAGAATCGTCAAATATCATAAGACAAAATGTAATTTGTTTTAAAACTATTTGACAAATATTGAAAAAGTGTATATAATTACAGCGATGGTAGATTCGCTTATTCCAGGTGCTAACTTTTTCTGATTATGTTAATAGATTTATTTTATTATTTATGAAAAACTCTATAAAATTGTTACATAAAAAGTAATGCACTTTTATATCACACTGCAATGTTTTGTTTTTGAAACGCCAACTCACATCTTTCTAACTGGTAAGAAACCACAAGACTTTATATAAGGACTAAAATAATGATTAAAAACTCTTTTAATAAAAAGAATAAACATGGAAATGAAACTTTGAACATCAATTTTAAAATAAAATAAAATGCAATGCATTTTGCAGATATTAACAGATCCTAAAATTTATGAAGTAAATATATAAAAGTAATTAAATTAAAAATTATAAAGACTTCTGTTGCCTTCTCTTTAATAACAAAGTGATTAAGTTAAAATTTTCAAAAATTCCATTCCAATATTTATTTTAAATATTCCATTCAACAATTCATTTTAAATATTTATTTTGAATATTCCTTTTAAAAATTCCTTTTAAAAATTCATTTTAAATATTTTAAGAGCATTTCTAATTTATATATGCATTTAATTCAAATATTGTTTCTTTGAAAAGTACATTTCTACATAGAAAATAATAGCATTAAAAATCTAAAATTATTATAAATTATTATAAAAATTAAAATTATCTAATAAAAATGTAAATTTGAAAGTTCAGTTCTATTGAAATTGAAAATCCCATTTTTATGAATATTTTACCATAATATTTTAATTATCTTAATATTATATATTCAGTTCATATCATATATTTTTCAGTTCACTAACTATGAAAGCAAGTCATATATATTTCATAAAAATTATAGCTTTGCAAATCATAAGCGATTTTTACATAATAATGCTCAATTATTTTATGCGTAACATGGTGCTAAATTTTTGTAGCATTTTTTTTTTTCAAATAAAAATGTGTTACGCTATGAACTTTATCAAATATCAAATATGTTTAAAATTTATAAGAAAACTCAGTTTTTTTTTTTTTTTTATTGTTTAAATCTTTTTCGGTAGTTTTTAAAATTAGTAATTATTTATAAAACAGTTTTAAAAACATCCTTACAAATGTTTTAAGTGAGTAAATTATTTAAAACAATATTTAATTTTCAAAAAGCATAATATTACTTGGAAAATTGAATATTTTTTTACTGATTTCGAAAATTTAGTCAAACGTCTCAGGTTTACATGTGTTTAAAAATTCTTGACTTTATTGAAAGTTGAATGAAACTCATTAAATTAAAAATGATGATGAAATTCATTAAAAATTCACAAATGAAATTCAATAATTTAGAGATATTTTTACATTCATTAAATATTAAATTTTGTCACAGATTTAGAAAATTTCATTTGTTTCTAAATCTTGTAAAAAAAAAAAAGGAAATTTACTTTAAAAATGTTTTTTTTTAATTTTTCGATTTTGTAAAACTGTAATTTTAGCAAAAAGATTTTGTAAAATTAATTAAATAATTTTTTATAAATTATCAATATTAAAGACTTTTGGACTCTTTTCATTTCTAAAAGGTTAACTATGAAGCAGCATTCAGTCTATTGCATTTGATAACTTTTCAAAATTTTCGAAATACTTAAAAAACTGAAAAAAAAGATTTATTATATAAGAATGAAACAATTTTTATAATAAATAATTAAAGCATGATTCGTAAAAGTGACACTATAATTATTTTTCAGGCGCGAACTTGATTTTAAAAGAATATTACTGAAAGTTTGGAGATATCACTGCAGAAAAGAAATATCTATTTTCCATTACTTGTGAAAAAAGAAAATTATGTCCCTACATTTCCTTTGTAGAAAAACATAAATAAAATGAATATTTATAACCGTACACTTTTTGCTGTTATTTTTTATATAGACTACAATGATAAGTTAAGAATGTGAAAAATAAAATCAACTGTTGGCAATATATTCCGCCCAGGACATCCAAATGAATAAACAATTGAATAATGGAACAAAAAATATCTTTAATTTCATAGCAAAATAATTTTTATGCGAAAATAAAAAGTGTGATAGATTTAATCTTTGTATGTTACCTTACACAACCAATGTGGGTGATTCTATATTGAAATAAATTCATAAAATTATAGTTTATATTACTTTTCCGAAGAAAACTCCCTAATGAAGCCTACCTATGAATGTAAAATTCAAATTTTGAAACATTTTTCTAAGTTGTAATTACTTTAAAATTACAAAACAATTTAAAAACTGTAGAATTATACAAGCGATACAAAAATTTAATAGAATAATATGCAACCGATACATAAAAAACAATTAATAGAAATTGAAAAAAAAAGCCAAATACAGAACCCTTCCTAACAATGAAAGAAACCTATAACTAAGAATATAGAACTTTATTAATTTTTATTCATATATTTTGCTAAGGATAATTTTAATGCATTATGTAAAATGGTAAGTGAATCCTATATTTGATTAATTTGATTTGTTATCCTCAAAGTAGCTTGTTAATTATACCAAAAAATATTTAACTTTTCTAATAAAAACACATTTTCCCATTATTATTTAATTACTTTAATCAAATTATTTCTACTATCTTCATAAAATTTGAAACATCGCCATTTTTTTTCTAATATAAAGAAATAAAATTTATTAGAAATCTTACTACTAATTTTTCTATGAAAAGAATGAATTTTGATATGCTATATTTAGAAATAATTTTTAATGTTTAATACTTACAATGTTAAACAAGGAAAAGTTAAAAATTGAAAACAAATTCCATCTTACGATTACTTTTTGCTCTTATTTATTATTTAGTAATCTATCTTATATTTATTCAAGCACACATTTTAACATTTTTCCAAAAATAAATTAATCATTATCTGTTTAATAAAATTTGTTAATTCATAGTGTGTTAAATTTAATCCTTAATTTTTTTCTGTTTTAACTCTTTTTTTCTTCTCAATATTTACTTCAATACAACCAAACGTTGAAGAGGTAATTTTCGAGCATAAAAATAAAAAATTTATTTTCCTTATTACCCATTACTTCTTTTGTGTAAATCATCTCAATATTTAAGGAATAAGTACAAAAGAAATATCTAAATCAAATGAAAATCCATGAAGAAAATGTACATCCGTTGTTACTTTACCAAGAAAAATAATGTATTAAATTAAAATATAGAAAACCTAAATTCCATTCCTAAATTCAGTGTGAGAATATTATTTTTGATATAATAGTAAAAATTCCTCCCAAACAAGAGAATTTTATATTCTCATTCTTCCAAAATAAATAATCTGATTTTTGTGTTTTTGTTTTGCTTGCACTCTCACACTTTTGCGATATGGAAATTATTCTTAAATATTTTACAGAAAGCAAGTCATTCAAAGTTTGCGGAAGAAAGTTTCATTAAAAACTATTATCAGAAGCTCTGTACTTATATTATATTATGGAAAAACAAACAAAACTATTTATTATAAAAATGTTTCAATGCTTAACGTGTGAACTTCAATTTTATTTCAATAAGATTGATAGCTGAATTGAAGCTCAAAAATGACATTCACATCTGTCCCTATGGCAGCTTCTATAATCTAAATAAAGCAGAAATATTTATAATAATAGGTTTATCTTAAAAACCATTGTAAATTGAAATTTAGTGTTACATGTTGAGAAATGAATGTGTGCTATATAAAAATAGAATCCAGTACAATTCATTTACTCTTTATTTCTCTAACAAATTTTCTTTAGTTATGTACTTTTTAATTTATTGCTTCACATTTTTGTGATATCACGAACCCTATAATAAAACTATAGCGCACAATCACATTTTACAAAAGGAATTAAATAATAGAGCTGTAGTTAATATCGCCTTACAATCAAAGTTGTCTATCTCTCGCGTATCTCATAAAAATAAGAATCAGCAACTAACAAAATTTGCAGCTATAGTGAACTACTGACACAAAAAATAGGCCATCTCTTTTAGGCTTGAACATCTTGTAATATTCTTCAAGAGTGAGAAAATCATTTTTTGCGTGATTTTCTTTGTAATTGTTCGGAAGAAAAGAGTTACTATTCTTATGCTTATTCCGAGGTATCGGAATTCCACAATACTGCCGATAACTTGCCACAATTTTTTTGTTGTGTTCTACCCTTTCCACCCCACTTCGAAAAGGGGGAGTGTGGGAAGTGGGTCAGGAGAGTGGGACTTACTTCCTCCCTGTGTGTTACTTCACCCTATTCGGTAGGGAAAGGGTTAACCTGTAAGATATGTATTTATCTTACTTTATTTTGAGATGAAAAACGCATAAGATTCTAAATTCTAAACTGGAAGTAGAAAAAAAGTTTCCTTCTTTCTTGTTTAGGATTTTAAAAATAAATCTGAATTCTTAAAAAATAGTAAGATAAGAAAAAATTTATTTTACCAGAATATGATTTCGTTTAAAGGAAAATTATGTATGTTCTCAATAAGTTACGATATAACCTTTGAAAATTGATATAGGAGTTAACAGAATGAAAATCTATATAATAAAGGATTGATATTTTTGTATTATTAATACAAATAAATCACATGAACTAAATAGAAATATTTCAATAATAAATAATGAATAATAATATTAAATATTCTCTCTCTAGATGGCTGGATCTAAGCCAAAGATACATCTATGACGTACTCCGATACATGGTGTAGACAAGTAACCTTCCCTACAGACCCGGTAAGATATAGGATTAAAAACGAACTGGCAGTGCAAGCCTGTTTTATAACGCAAGTCTCGTGACTGTTTTACGAATAGTCATGAGACTACATTATATGACTCGCATTTTGCTGTATAAAATAGTTAGTTTTCAATGCTGTATCTTACCGGGTCTGTAGGGAAAGTTATTCTGTCTATTCCATATATCGGAATACGTCGCCAGATGCATCTTTGGCTTGGATCCAATGATCTAGCGAGGAGAAATAACACGGTTCATATTATCTTGAGTATATGTATTTCTAGATAAATCTATCATCATTATATTATAACTATTTTTCTATCAGACTACTAACCACTTTCGGATTTTACGGATTTCTTGACAACATATCTCAACCTCCTGTCATCGTATATTTACTTAAATTGTTATTTTCTTTTTTTGATCTGCCGATGCAATTTTTTGTCGTTTTGACAACAATTTGATTCTTGTACTTTTTTAAATTGTTTTCAGTTTCGTTGCTGTAACTTATTTTTTAAACAGTTTCGACACTTTTTTTAGCTGTTTGAGCGTGTGGTACTTCAGGGTTTTTGCATTTCGAATGCTATGATAATGCTTTTGAGTTTAGCGAAAAACAAAAGTAGCTTTTCTCATGCAAAATTGTGGTGCTTCTAATTTGATCCTTGTCATTTTCAACATATGAACACTTTTAGTATGGTGGAAATAAAAAAAGTGTAAATTGCTTGTGTTTATTTATACATATTTTCGTTAATTTAGAAAAGTTTTCTATCAAAAATTATGGAATTAATTTAAAAATAATTTTGAATAATTTATGAATTAGAACTTGTAACAAAACATTTAATAAAAAGCTTTTTTTCAGGATTTTAAATCATTAAAATATTCTATCCGGAACCATGAAAAACAAAGAAAATTCATTAAGACTCTTCGAAGAAACCATATCAATTCTTTTATTTCGAATCAACCAGTTTTCGAACTTATTTATTTTGTAGCTTTAAATAGTTTAGAAAGGTAGAAAAAATTGTTGTATATAATTATATAGGCAGATTTTTCTCTGATAGTTCTGATTCTAATGTTGATTTATATGATACACTGTCTATCTACTAATTAATTTCTTTTATTTCTAAAATTTTAACTGTAATTCTGTTGAGTTTTTTTTTTTTTTTATTATGTAGCTTAAGAATGATAAAAAAATCAAGGATATAATATAAAAATTTACATTTAATGGTTCCATTTATAATGTTAATTTTTGTCTTTAGCACAATAACTCAGAATTTAATTGAATGGCTACACATTTTCTTTTATTTTACGTCTGATCTATTACTTCTTTTAAAGCGCTTTTAAAAAATATTACATTATTATTGTAAATTGTTATGTTTGCTATGTAAAATGTTTGATGTTTGTGTCATAAAAACTTAAAAAAAAAAAAAACAGATATCAATCGTTTTCCATCTACTATAAATATCATTTAAAATTAATAGTAATTAATACAGCAATTCCATACGAATATATTAGACTCAAATTTTTGTGTCTAAATTTCGCAATGCACTTGTTTTCAACTATTGAAGAAGTAAGAAAATTATTCTATCGAAATTCTAGTATTAGAATTCTAAGTTCTAAACTAGTTTATGATAATACGCTCGTATTCGCATGTGAGCTTATCCTTTGTTTAATTGTTAGTCACATATATAACAGCAAACAAGCATTCATTGTCAATAATTGTTAAAGGGCTCAATAAACAATAGAATTTTAACTGATCTATTTAAGTGGCGAGAAACATTAGAACTAGAACTTCAGATCAACTAGACACGGAAAAATATCAAATGAATTTTCATTCATGATTTCATACATCTATTGGAATAAATCAAAGGTTTTCAAAATTAAAAATGAGTAAATTAAATTATTAAATATTTAAAATTATGTGTACTATTAGCATGGTCGTATTAAATGTTACATGATGTGGATATCAATTTTACATTTAACAATTAAACATAGATATAAAAAATATAGCTTTTAAAATAAAACTTTTAGATTATCTTCAAATTATATAAATTGAATTCCTTCAATAAAAAAATTATTTTAAACTATTATTTTAAGAAATACTTTTGATTACATATAGCTTGAGCTTCATTGAAATTCAAATTAAGCAAAATTGCTTCACTGAAATTCAGTGAAGAAATTTTGTTTTGAACGTATAGAAGTAATTATAAATAATTGATAAGTAAATTGAATTTTATATTCCTAAATTCTTACCTACAATAAATCCATTTTTATTTTTATATTGTTTGAAATATGAACAAAAAAAGATAGAAACTAATGCTTAATCTTTAACAATATAGAAATTAATCTGTTATTTAAAATCTTTAAAAACTAAATAATTGCCTAAATTACTGACCAGTTTGTCATTCCTTAAAACAAAATTCTGAAATTGTGAAAATTCTACAACATTCTCAGACTTGAAGTATAGTTTTTCGTTATTTAGCTTTTGAGTTGGCCACGTACAAGTGAATAAAAATCACGTACAAATTATTTTTATATCCCCATTCACGTAAAATAATTGCATAAAAGACGTTTAGGTGTATAAAAAGAGAACATTATGTTATATTAAAACACATCTAAGTTAAAATAATCCTCTAATATATTAAATAATATTTAGAAATAAATAAAAAATCAATAAGCTTATTTAATAAAAAAAAAAAATTTTAAGATTTGCATATTATAAAGTGCAAAAAAAAAAAGGATATATTGATGCTAAAATGTTTCCTTGACACACAAAGCTGCCTTCAAAATACCAAAAGAATTTCTACCTCTCCGGATGTGGTAGGAAAGGCTTAACGGAACCAAAAAAAATGCTCTCAAAATAAAAGGGATATTTAAACGAGGCCATGGCCTACAATCGTCCCCTCAAATCCTGTATACTCCTCTTCCTTCTAGTTCCCTGTTTGTACCATATACAGTGAACTTTACTTTCAGCTAAAACACGCTTTCCAGAGAAACTTTTAACTGTGGAGAATACAGGATTCTGCGCATCTGTGCCTCTTGTCTTTGAAACTAAAAAGTGGATTTTTTAAGCATATCAGTGCATGAGATCGCATTGAAAACATAAAGAACATAGGACACAACAACTAGAAAACATATTAGAACATAGAAAACATATTTTCATTGATGAGTTGTTGATAATTGTTGTTACTAGTTTTTGTACTTAAATAGTGTAGTACTTTGGGGATGGTCAAGAGTTAGAGGAAATTTTCTGGTGAACTTTGTAATTAATATTTCATATAATGAGCTGAAGCTGTCATATTAATAAAACGCATATTCTCCAATTCTGAAAAACTTTTATTTTTTATTTACGTATTTATTTTTTGTCTTAAAAATTATTTTCAGTATTTTTCTAGTCTTTCGTAAAAAAGCTAAGAAACAATTAATTCCTTTTGAACGAACATCCCAACTTGTTTTCTTTTTTATTCATACATACTGTTTTTACAAAATTTTATATATATATATATATATATATAATACATCATGTTACGCTTAGGGTACTGTAATTGTTTATGCATCAACCGTGAGGGATTGTTATTCTTCATGAAAAAAAAACGCTTTATTCTTCGTTCAATTTAGACAGTATTATGGAGAGGTTATAGTTTTCAGATTTAACCTCACTCGGCTTTTTCCCTTGATGTTTATTAAATACCGTCTGTAACACTTGTATCAATATCTATTAAGGCAGGTATTAAGGAGATTAGTTTTCAGCTATCACTTCACTCACAAGCATTTGCAGATGACTTCGCATTAATCATTTCAAGCAGTACAAGAGAGGGACTAAAAGAACCCGCGGCTACGGCTCTGAATAAATTCAAATTGTGGTGAATTAAACGTCATCTTACCGTTTCTCTTGAGAATACTAACAACATTCTGTTTGGTAAATTAAAAACTGGTCCAAAGATTCATTGACTGACAAACTAATACAAAGAAAGAAGACTCTCAAATATTCAGGCATGATTCTAGATGAAAAACTTAATTGGATTGAGCATCTTAAAGAAATCAACAAACAAATCAAAGAAATTAACAATCGAACAAAGATATGGAGTTGAAGGAATTGTCTCAATAGAATTACTGTTAACAAATGGGGAATCAATAAAGAACACAGAAAAATAAATTCTACAAAACAATTATTTAATGTATAATTTCCCATGGATCAACAATATGGGCAACCAATCTTACAGTCAGACAAACAAGAATTATTACCTCAATTCTAAGATCTTTTTTAATTTTTACTACAGCAGCTCATCGCACTTCAGCTTCAACCTTTCAAGTAGTTATTGGAACATCACCTTTATACCTGACAATTAAATATGAAGCGATTTTCATACAAATCACTAAAGGTCGAAAAATTTTATAATACATGACACTAATTTTAACCCAAATGATTACGAGAAAAATCAAAAGGTTTCAAGGTTCATCCAACAAATTTTGACATAGATCTAAAAATCTGCATTCATAATCACTTCAACTATAATTCCATTGTTAATATTTTCACATGTGATTTTAAATTTGAAATCTGCAGATCCAAATATGAAGAAATCTATTGTTCCAAATATGAAAAATTAATTCACGAGTGGAATATAAAAATTTTCCAAAAACATCTCTATTTTCCATGCTGAACTTCTTGGTATCAAAAAAGCCTTAGAGTATTCGGAATCTGTACAGCCTTAATCCAAAAACTCTTCATCTAATAGCCAGAGAAACACAGCAAAAACTCTTGAGCGATGACTCCAGGCTATTTTGGGGCAATGAGGCAGGGGGGGCATGCAGGCTATTTTGGTACAATGAGTACGCAGATACCTTGCTAAAGCAAGCGTAAAAATGGTAAATCAATTTGTTTTCCATCTCCATTCTCACTTCTCAAAAAGAATTTTGATCTTTTTTTACATTCACTGGCACAGAAATATAATATACAACCCATGAACCAGATGGAAAATCATCAAATTTATGAACTTTTTAAAAGAAAATTAACACTTAATCATCCCAAAAAACCATTGCCCCTGAAATACAAATTAAACTCTCTGCGCCTAATCTCTCACCCTCTATGCAATATTTCATTCTTAATGAATGCTGTCATAATATTGGTGCTAATTTTTTATGCATGCTAAATTGTTTTTCCACAGGTTTATCACCATTAATTATTTCTTCTTTATTGTATACTTCCAGTTTCACTTATATTTTTGTTAATTATATGTTTTATTAACAAAAAGGGCTATATTTTGTTAATTATATAGCCCTTGTTTTAATGTCTAATTTAGACAATATGACGGCAGATATTAAGTAGATAATTTTTATGGGTATATATTAAGCATCGTGTGTGACGTATTAAAGTTACATGAACTCCTTTTTTATATATATCAGTGATGTTTTTTGGATATGTAAGTCCTCAAAAGCACTTGCCATGAAATAGAGCAGGGTAAATGGATATACGGATATTGTTAGATAAAGGGATACCGCAAAGAGATTAATTTCCTCAAAGAGTTGCCTTTTAAAAAATTGAAAATGTTTTTGCTGCATCTTTTATGGAAAGGGCATTGTCCCGTGGGCCTTAAAATAGTTTGAGTAATTTTACTTCTCTAAATCAATTCGCGATTTTAATAGCTCATTTTTCACTTACTTATGCATATTTTAATAACATTTCGGCTAGAAATTAATTTGGAAGAGTTTTTAATTTTTGGGCCAGGAATGTTTGCTAAATAGTGCTCTATCTATAGGTCGCAGGAATGTGAACCTTTACGTATCCCCAAATGGCCCAATTTCGGTTGGCACTTTAGCTAACTCCTTCTAACCGTGGGAGAAAACGCAGTCTTGCCCTTCCTTCACAATCACTAAACCGGAAGAGATACGAAACGCATTCGAGCGAACCGTTTCTAGGAGAACACTCAAGCTTTTAATTAAAACCAAGGAGAATTTTCGAGGATCTCATTTTTGCTACTATCTAAGTTACTATAAACATATACGGAAAATTCCTTTTGTTTAGATTTAATAAGGTTTGGCATTTATATTTAATTTATCTGATATTTACAATAGAATACAGATACAATGTGACAAAAATTATTGATAACACTGTTGTTTCTTCAAGATATATTTCAATATTCTGGTTCCACTAATGTCATAATGAGTGTCTTTTGCTTTGGGTTACCATCTTCTTGAAGTTATCATTCCAGTTCTGCATTGTCAAGGCAGTTTGTTTACCCATTGTTACGCTCGGATGCTTCAAATTGAAATGGCTATAATCTTCCTTCGGATGTTGTCGAATTCTCATCTTCTTAGTACTCGAGAAGCAATAACTACAATTTTCCTAATAAGATACATTCTACAGAAGTACAAAAAGATTTGGTTTTGGATTTTCGAATATATTACCATTAAGTTTATACTTTCAACTAAGCGAGTTGACTTTAATGACTTATAAATGCAATGTCCACTTTTAAATCTAATAAACATGTGTTAATATCAGGACAGTATTCGCAGAAAGAACTGCAAATATTGTTGCATAAGATATACTCTGCAGAAGTACAAAAAGTGTTTGGTTTTAGATTTTCGAATACGGGGCCTAAATGGCCGAGTGGCTAGTGCTCTGGCGCTCGGTACTTCAGGTTTCGGGTTCGAGTCCCGGCGGTGCCATGGATGTTTGTAGTGGTTCGGAATCCACTTTAAACCGCAGGTCCCGGTCTAGTAGAATCGTAGAGCGTTGCGGGGACATTGCTACTCCGTGGCTTATCTTCCTGCACGCGCCCCCTGGGTAATGCAAAGTGAGTAACGTCTGTGCAGCTCTTGCCTTAAGGCATCCAAGACCAAGCTGTCTAAGTATTTGCCAGCTGCATTAGGGGAAAAAAAATATTTTCGAATGCATTGTTATTAAGTTTATACTTCCAACTAAGCAAGTTGTCTTTAATGACTGATAAATGTAATGTCCACTCTTAAAGGTAAAAAACATGAGTTAATATCCGGACAGTATTCACAGAAAGAACTGCAAATATTGTTGCATATATTCCAGCAATGTGATTGAGCATTATTTTATTTAATGATTGAACCTTATTAACGTAAATGAACATTATTAAATTTTTATTTTCTGATATTTATTCGTAATGAAGAATTTTTAGTTGTCATAGCAATAGAAAACGGTATGTAAAAACAATCACTTTTGGAAAATATATTTCCTCTGTAAGATTATGTGTCTACAGAAGCACAAAAACAAAATATAGATTTGTATTTTTGAAGGAAAGGGTATTAAGTTAGTTCATATATCCAACTAAGTAGAAATTGATTTTAATTATAAATAAATATGATGTTTGCTTTTTCACTAGATCATTTATTAATATTTAAAAATTATATGTTTGATATTCATTTATAAGTGCAATTTCGCTGACAATTATTATATTTTCAGGTGTTCATGAAAATTTTACTTCTATCATAGTCATACAGAGTATCATATAAAGAATTTAAATTGCAATTTAATAAAACAATCTAATAATTAAAATCTAATAAACATGCGTTAATATCCAGACAGAACTCACCGAAAGAATTGCAAATATTGTTGCATATATTACAGTAATGAGATTAAACATCATTTTATTTTCTGATATTTATTCGCAATGAAGAATTTTAGCTTTCAAATCAATAGAAAACAATATATAAAAAGAATCACTTTTAGAAAATCTATTTCCTCAGTAAGATTCTGTGTCTACAGAAGCCCAAAAACAAAAATATAAATTTTTAAATTATGAATAGAACCTTCTATAATGTTATATTAAAAGTTAATTAATGAAGAAATAAGAGTATTTCTTTATTATTTAAAAGAAAAATAACATAGATGTTCTTAAACAGAATTTCAAAATAGCACGCAAGAAATTTCAAATGAAAGATTATATATTTGAATTAATTTATCTTTTTAGAATATCACTCTGCTATCGGTAATAAAATTTGTTAAAATTTGTTTTTAATTAAAATTTATTCGTTTTTAATTAAAATTTGTTCGTGTCAGATCTTTCGGAGTTTTAATAATCTGCATATTTGATTATAAATTCAGTTTTAATTTTACTCCTTTTATACTTCATTTATTGTTATTTTATCAGCAATTCCTAATCTTAAGAAAATGAACTAATCTTTCAAAAAATTAAACAGTTTTTATTTGATATTTTTGCTTTTTATTGTTTACTATACAAAACCAAGATAAATAGACATTGTAAAATGATATTTATTTATTGGGTTTTTTTTATTTACCTCTCAATTAAATAAAAACATCATACCTTTATTTCCTATATGGGAAAAAAAGTATTTTCATGGTTATATAATTAATTTCTATCCCAGAATAATTAAAATGATTATTTTCAATTTTATTATAATCATTAAAAATTTAATCAGTCGAAGTTTAAAAAGCTTTAATGTTCATTATTTATTCAATACACAATATCTTCATTTAAATCATTTATTATATATAATTAAATATCCCTTTATAGGATTTATTCAACAATTACAATGATTAATTTTACTGTGTTAGATGTTATGTTACTTTGCCAAAGATTTAGATGATAATTTTTAATTGAACAAATGAGAAAGAGAATTTAAATATTACTTAATATTAAAATATCAAATTTAGGAATAATCCAATTAACTACAATATAGTGAAGTAATATAAGTTATTTAATGCTCCAATAAGCTACTTAATAGTCGCTATTTATGGTTTTTCCCTTTTTAAGACAGTCAATGAATATTATACCATGCGTATCCCAAAATATTGATGTCATAACCTTCCACGCTTTGGAATCGGTTCATCACATGCAGTCCTCTCAGCTGACTGTCGATTGGACTCCGGTGTGAAATGATGGAGCCATGTTTCATCCATTGTCACATATCGACGCAAAAATTCGGGTTTATTATGATTGAACAGCTCCAAACACTGCTTAGAATCATCAATTCGTTGTTGTTTTTGGTCGATTGTGAACTCTGCGCGGCACCCATTTTAAACTGAGCTTTCGCATATCCAAATATTCATTCACGATATGTTCAACACGTTCCTTTGATATCTTTAGGTTCTCAGCTATCTCAATCAACTTCCCTTTAGGTTATCAGAAATTATTTTGTGGACTTTTTTGAAGTTTTTGTCGGTAACAGCCTCTTTGGGGCGTCCACTGCGTGCATCGTCCTCGGTGCTCATTTCGCCTCGTTTAAATTTAGCAAACCCCTTCTCTACGTTTGATTTTCCCGGTGCAAAATCCGAATAATGTTTATCAAGCCAAGTCTTGGCTTCAATGGTATTTTTTTCGCCAAAAAGCAATGCTTTATTAACACACGAAATTCCTTTTTATTCATTTTTTCAAACTAACAAAAGTTGCTTCCCTAAAATTGCTAAAACTCACATACTAATAGTGCAACAGCTGTCAAATTTATACACGTGTCTTTTGAAGGTTAGAGCTAACTAAAAATCATATGAATTTAATACTAGTAGCGCCATCTATGTATCAGCCTAAGAACTTTTCAGCCCACCTCTTATGTCCGTGTCTTTTATTTTTGTTCCATGACGTTTAAGTGAAATTTTAAATACTAATGTTTCTTGATCATCATTACTTTATGGTAATATATATTTTCTGATAAGATTTAAGTTATTTATTGATCGACTTTATGGCATTTTTTTCAGTGTAAATATATAGCTAAAGCTACCACATGTTTTTAACTAAAGTTATCACAGGTTTTCTTGAATTTTTCAGTGATAATTTGCTTCAAATTGTGTTATACTTTTATGTATATTAATGTATTTCTGACGATGTTTTATTTATTTTATATCGAAACCAATTCAAAAAGCCAAAACAAAAGTTAGAAATATCACAGTTTTTCCGAATGCCAACACTTTGATCTAAATCATTCTCCACAAGAAAAGTGCGGCATGATGGCCAACTGGCTATCGCTCTGGCCTTTGGTCCACGGGCTTCAGGTTCGAATCCCAGTGGTGGCATGGATGTTTGTTAGTGGTTCGGAATCCACTTTAAACTACAGGTCCCGGTCTATTTAGCCGTCGTGTGCACGAGATGAACGCAGACCAACGAACCAAACCAAACCACTAGAATAGCAGAAATGTAACAGATGCAGCATTATCCAGGATGCACGACGGGGAGCCTGCTGCACTATACTCCTATTTTGCAGCCACACTGACAGGAACACCCCCTAGATATAACATTTTAGGTTCGCTTCCTCCTCCTTTACTCCTCGAACACAAAATTGAGACTTTCTGGCCTATGAATCTATTGTCCCCATTCCCGGCATTGATACGGGAGTTTTCAATTCGGCTTCAACCCGACTTCTCTAAAATTAGAAATCCAAAGCAAAGTTCACCAAGCTTCTGCAATCTAGTTAGAAAACAATAAATATAAAAAAAATATATCCACATATGTGGCTGAACAATAAAAAATTGTGAATGAAAAGCATTATATAGTCCAGATATACTGTTTATCTATATCTTCCTCAAGTGTAGTGCGGCCTGGTGGCCAAGTGGCTAGCGCTCTGGTAGTCCAGGATTCAGGTTCGAATCCTGGCGGTGGCATGGATGTTTGTTAGTGATTCAGAGTCCACGTTAAACTGTAGGTCCCGGTCTGTTTAGCCCAAAGTATGTACAAGATGACCGTAGAGCGACTAACCAAACCAAACCTCAAATGCAGTGTGATCACTCTCGAAATTTTTGTCATAACATCTCTAGAATTTCTCGGTTGCATATTTTAACATACTGACCAATATGATCTAAATTTAAAGTTTAGGTAAAGCCATGTTATTTTTTTCCAATGCAGCTGGCAAACAGACATGGACGTCTTGGATGCCTTAAGGCAAGCGCTGCACAGACGTTACTCACTTTGCATTACCCAAGGGGGGCGTGTAACTTGAAGATAAGCCACGGACGCGGAGTAACAATGCCCCCGCAACGCTCTTATTAGACCGGGACCTACGGTTTAAAGTGGATTCCGAACCACTACACACATCCATGGCACCGCCGGGACTCGAACCCGAAACCTGTGGTAGTGAGCGCCAGAGCCCTAGCCACTCGGCCATGCAGGCCCTAAGGTCATCTTATTGAGAGCAAAATATTATCTGTGGTGAGCAAAATATTATCAGTGGCTTAGAGAGAAATATTATCAATGGATTCATTGTTTTTATTGTTGAGTGATTTTGTAGTAAATAATTCTTCAACAGATATTGAATTTTTAGTAAGGATAATACAATTTTAAAAAAATAAATGTTACTTGTATGCAGCAGTGAATAGGATGAGGTTAAAGAAAGTTTGTTTAACCTCTTCAGATTATGTGCTAAGGGTTACCTTCAGAATATTCACCATTTAAATTTTCTTTACTTAAAGAGCTTAAAAACTTATTAAATTTGTCTTACAAATTCTATAGCCATTTTATTCCATATACTATAGCCATATTTTATAGCCATCAGTAAATATTAGATGACTTATGTGATGTATGATATAATTATGCATATGTATAATCTGCTAAAAAATGGGACATTCTTAATAATTTTTGTAACTATCAATCAGATCTTCACATAAGAGGAATCTTTGAAAAGGCTCAAAGGGGGATTAATTTAGAGTGCAATGCATTTGATTAAAAAAATTAATTAGCATTGTTAATTAAAAAATGTCTATTAAGGAATCGAAATTTTTAGATCAATCTATTCAGCATGATGAAATTAGTATATATTTTTTATAAAGATATGATTAAAATTTTTGGTGATAAAAGGTTTCAAAAAATTTACTACCCAATGTTAAATAAACCTTCGCTTAATGAAAGATACTTCGGTTTCAAATTTAATTATATATATTATTATTATTATTATTATTATTATTATTATTATATGCAAAAATTATATATATGTACGTATATAATTTTTGCACCAGTCGAATGACAATTTGTGTCTAAAATTAAAAATATAATTTTAGTCACGTTTTTGGGAATATTTTATAAAAAAATTACAAATTAAATATCGTTATGAAAAAAAATGAATTATAAAATATTAAAATTTTTACACGGTTGCCTTTTTAATGTTATTAATTGTATCTAGTGCTAAATGTTTTGAAATTATTATAAAAAGTGAGCAAGATAATAAAAATAACAATTTTCAAATTAAAAAAATTATTTTAAATATGTTTTTGCATAAACGAGGTAACGCTGATGTTGCGTAAGTGTGTTCGGAAAGTTGATACTTAACAAAAGAAAATAAATTAATTCGTTTGATTTAGGTTTTCAATCATTTTAATTCGATTTTTGATATATTTAACTATTTTTCTCTATTAGTTAAATACATCCAAATCCATTTTAAATTATTTATTTTATTAGTTTCCTATTTTTCTGAAACGAAAATTATCATAATTAAATTTTTAAAATATTAATACATTAAACTTAAAAGAAACATAAATAAAATACGTGTTCGATGCTTTAAATAAATTTTAAATAAAAAAAATTAATTAATTATTAATTAGTCAAGCTATAGGAATATTTTTTTTCTTTTAATCAGAACTGTGTCAGTCTTTTATTAAAATTAAAATTGGTTGCACTTATATTAGAAAATAATAAAATGGTTTTCTTAATTATATTTAAAAATATTAAAATGATCTTTAAAACTGTTCAGCTATTTTATACAGCTATAATTTTTCGAATGCCCCCTAGGGGGCGGGGCGAATCTTTTCTCGATTATACAGCTATAAGTGTTATAATATGCGTATGAAAAACAGTACACCAATTAATCACCAGCATAGTATATATTTTTATAATATGCGCATGGAGCCTGGTGACCGAGTGATTAGTGCTCGGTGACACAGGTTTGGAGTCGGAGGTACCATAGATGTTTGGAATCCGCTTTAAGCCGTAGGTCCCGATCTAACATGGCTGTAGAGCGTTGGATGTAGTGCTGGCAACACTACCCCGTAAAAAGAAAACATCTCCTGTCTAGAGATCTGCCAGGAGGCAGACGGCCTTGGCCCACCATGGGACTGTTGTGCCGATGATGATGATAATAATTTGCGTATACTTGAATTTTGTGTTGTTTTTTTTTGCACTCATTCACATATGATATGATATTGCAGCTTTAATAAGTACAAGACATTTTATTTATTGTTTTGATAATAAACAAAGGATTATTTCTGTTTATAATTCTGAAAACTTTTTAAAAAAGGGTCATCATTTTTTTCTTTCCAATGCAGCTGACAAACACTTAGACAGCTTGGTCTTAGATGCCTTAAGGCAAGCGCTGCACAGACATTACTCACTTTGCATTACCCAGGAGGCGCGTGTAACTCGCGGAGTAACAATGCCCCCGCAACGCTCTACGATCCTATTAGACCGGGACCTGCGGTTTAAAGTGGATTCCGAACCACTACAAAAATCCATGGCACCGCCGGGACTCGAACCCGAAACCTGAGGTGCCGAGCTCCAGAGTGTTAGCCCCTCGGCCATTCAGGCCCAAGGGTCATCATATAATATACAATTTTTACACAATGGCATCTACTCATTTTTTTTTTTTTTCGCGCTGGACATCAGCGGCCGTTTTATCCTACTTACACATACACGAGCAGCCCATACATGGATAATAATCGGAGGCCATTGCTTTCCGGCAAAACTTTTAGAGGAAACTGTTACTCATTCACATGTCGTATGAGAGAAAACTTATAAAACTCCCACCAAGTAGCCTGACTAATGATGTGAGATGTATACCAGAATAGCCTTCCAGCCTCCTCATTTCTAGTAAGCAGTTATTGCATGAGGATGTTTGTAATCACTGAAATGGTCTGATTGTTTTCTAAAAAATTCCTTGTCTATTCTCTATTAGATTATTTTGTGTGTGTTTGTTTTTAGGTAGTTTTGTACTACCTATATTCGTTTTTAGACTTATGCGCACTCATAAGTTTAAATTTCACAAGTAAAAGTTATAAATTGACTGTGTGATAGAACACACAGCTAGCATACAGGATAAATCAGGATTCGATCTATTTATAACGTGAGTTTTAATCATAGCTCTCAGGGGCAAGAAAACTCATTCGACAATTTGATAACATAACTTATAACTTATACATTACCAATTTGATAACTTACATAACTTATACATTACCAATTTGATAACTTACATAACTTACGTTACCAATTTGATAACTTACATCTTACGTTACTAATTTTATAACTTACATAACTTTACCAATTTGATAACTTACACAACTTATTACCAATTTCATAACTTTCGCTACCAACTTGATAACTTACATCCCCAATGTGATAACTTACATAACTTACGGTACCAATTTGATAACTTACATCCCCAATGTGATAACTTACATAACTTACGGTACCAATTTGATAACTTAATTAACATTCAACTATCGCCATGGAAATTTAATAAGAGATAAATTTACCAAGAACTATTTTTCGAATTTTATTGTGAGTTTCGATTAAGCAGAGCTTTAGATCAGGAAAGGAGAATAAAAGGCTTTCTCATTGGTAGATTTTAAGTTAGTCTCTGAAATACAAGTAGACATTTAACTTCTTTTATTATTTTATATGCATGGTTTAAATAATTAGTATGTGTTTTTGATTTCAATCGAATGGGAAAAATTTTTATAAAAAAATATCAAATAAACCATTTATTTCTATATAATATGATTGAGATTGATGTTATAGAATATTACAATACACATGTTCAAATTATCGTCTGTATTTCGTTGGATAAAAATTATTTTTATTTCCAATTCAAATGAAATTTGTTCCAAAATTTAATGCTTCAAATATGTATTGAGTTGGGACTGAATGGCCGAGTGGCTAGAGCTCTGGCGCTCAGTGCCGCAGGTTTCGAGTTCGAGTCCCGGCGGTGCTATAGGTGTTTGTAGTGGTTAGGAATCTACTTTAAGCGGTAGGTCCCAGTCTCATATAACTGTTCAGCGTTGGGCGTAGAGTTAACAACCCTACCCCGTAAAAAGAAAGACATCTCTCGTCTCGAAATCTACCAGTAGGTAGACGGCCTTGGCCCACAATGGGCTGTTGCGCCAATGATGATTATATATTGAGTTAATACTCTAAATTTTTTTTTTTTTTACAAATTAACAACTGGCTTTCATTTCGGAAGTTGTATAACAATTCAGTTTAAGATTTTTGTAATAAAAAAATATTTGAAACAATAAAAATAGAATAAATCAACAAGTAAAATAATAAGACATATGTATAAACTATGAAATGTGGGTGGCAGTGTTTAAAAATGCGAAGTATTTTTATTAAATAATTTAGCATAATACCTCCAGAATTTCTGAATAAAATAATACGATTAATAAAATTCATCAAAGTTAATAATTTGCTAAATTTTTTAATTCAATTTTTAAAACTTTTTGATAAATCATTAAAGAAAATTTTCTGTCTAGATAATAATAAATCCATCCTTATTCTTGTATAATTCTATCCCTTTTAAAATATAGGAACATTATATAGTTTACTGCCTATCTAAAATGATGCCATCGATTTCAATTCAAATTAATGAGCACATTTCGATAAAATTTTTAAATAAATTATTTTATTTTTTAAAAGTTTTAGCTTTGAAAAGATACTGTGCTTTTCTATTTAATATAAATACAAAATTTTATTGGCTCTAAATGGCATAATTGCGATAAAAATAATAAAAATTTGTTATCATTTTAATTTAAATAAATATTTTCAATTGCTTTTATTGTTTAGAAAAGTTATTTAATGAAAGAAAGCAAATTTTATTATTTTCTTAATAGCAATAACAAGAAGACAATAACATATTATTCAGTTAAGGAGCGAAACGATTATAATTAGGGATTGCAATATCGGACCAAAAGTTCAATACCGGTATTCGGTATTTTTAGATCTTAATACCGGGATACCGGTTTTAATACCGGTAATAGAAATTTTAGAAAAAGAAAAAAAAAACACAGGTGTTTTTTGTTTCATTTACCAATTTTATTAGAGAATGTAAATATCACAAAAAAATTTGTAACTTATAAATTATAGCAGTATATAAAGAATCACAAAAAAGTAAAGGAACATCTTATTTATTTAAATCACAAAAAAGTGTAAATATCACTATTCAGCCTGTGGTACTATTACAAATTTTTGAAAAATGAGATTAAAAACATAATGCATCAATTGTACTATCATTAAGCCTGGAACGTAATTTTGTGCAAAAATTACCAGCTGTCGAAAACGCTCTTTCAGCATCTACGCTAGTTGGTGGTACTGTTAGCAATGCGCGATATACTTTTTCCAAGTATTTACCTCTATATGCCTCATCTTCAAATAAATCTATTTCTCTTCGGATTGTTTTGGATATAGCTGATTTCTGTATTGTATTTTGGTTTGTTGAAAATTTTTTAGTTATCGCTAATTCTAATTTTTGTTCAAGAGACAATTAATTTTCACTATCAACATTAGTGTTTTTATAATCTTCGATAACTGTACCGAATTCTTCTGAATGTGGATAGGTTCTGAATTCTGAATAAGAATTTATAGAAAAGAATAAGAATTTTGCAAATAATAATTCACAGATAAGAATTCTAAATTTCTAGTAAATACCAAAAAACCGGTATTTAAACTTGTGAATACCGGTATTACAAAACTGTACAAATGGCTCAAAATACCGGTACTCGGTATCCTGGTATACCGGTATTGCAATCCCTAATTATAATAATATACGGGCTCTTTCTCTAATTTTAAAAGTTATGGAAACTTTGTCACAAACATTTATTGGTGTACTATTTGACAAGCTAAATTGATTGCGCTAAAAATATCGGGATCCATAATGGAAAATTTTTGAGTTAGCGGTTAATTTACCTTGTTAAATAAATTTGTTAATGAACTGCATTGCATCATAAGTTCTCTTACATTCATTTCCAACGATATCACTTATGTGAAGACCTAATAATGATTTTATGTTGCAACAATGTCCCATCTCTTTTAGCCGGCCAGTAATAATATTTAAAATAATATTATACATATTGATAAATATAATAATATGTATATATAAGACCTCTTATTTTTGTTTTCAAAGACTCTTTATTTATGCTTCCAAATTTATTTCATGGCCTTCAAAGCGCGCGGCTATTCACGTTGAATCTCTTCAATCGACTCAAAACGGTGTCCTCGGAGTGGTCTTTTGAGTTTAGAGAATAGCCAGAAGCCACCATTTCTAAACATTTCTTTATGATATAGGAATGCTCACCGAATGCCTTCTGCAATATTCTATACGTTTCCGCAAACAAAATTGAATGCAAGTTCGTTGCTCAATTAATTCAGACATTTCAAAAATCGCCAGGATCTGTTTTTAGCGTCTCACAAAGCCAAGCGTAACTCAAACACTAATGAATAATTTGACGTCAAATTTCACACAGATGTCAAGGACCGTGCCAGCAACCTAAAAAAAAAAAAATTTAAATTCCATAGCCCCGGGAATTTTAAATTGAAAATTGGCCTTCCTTTTTACACAGCAGTATATATACACATATGTGTGTGTGTAAATATGTATATGTAAATATAATATGACTTTAGAATTTTTTTAACTAAATATCACTATCTACTTACATTGTTTTCAATCTACACTCATGTCCGTAAATTAAGGATAATTCAGAAATTGAACTCTAAAATAAAAATTTCACCTGTAGAATTATCACACACATCTTGAAAAAGAATATGCAAATTACAGGAAACCACCAGATGGCGCGGATAGTACGTCAAAATGACGAGAGTATAAGAGAGGGGTATATAAGGAATGGTGGCAAAGAAGTAAAATTGTTCACAAGCGCTTTAAAAAGCTTTTCAGTGCAATAACCGAATAGTTATGGCACAAAGGAAGTATTTGGATGATTGTTTACGTGGTAGAATTATCGGACGACTGGAATGTGGAAGTACCCAGCTGGAAGTATCCGAGGAACTTGGAATCGCCCAGAGTGTCATCTCCAGGCTTTGGCAACGATTCCAAGATGATGGTAATGTGAGTAGATGTTACAGCACAGGTCGCCCCCGAGTTACAACGCCGAATGAGGACCGGTATTTAGCACTTACTGCCAAAAGAAACAGACCAGACCATCAGACCTGTCTCGTCAGATCTCTTCAGCTACCGGTACGACAGTTACAAGGCAGACCGTGTACAGACGCTTAGGGCACATTGGTTTATATGCTCTAGGCCTGTCAGATGTGTTCCACTTACCGCAACTCACTGTCGCCTGCGATTAACCTGGAGTACAGAGCATGCATTGTGGACACCGCAACAGTAGTCTTGTGTGATGTTTTCCGACGAGTCCAGGTTTAGTTTGCAGTCTGATTCTCGCCGGACTTTCATATGGAGAGTGCCAGGTTACCACCAAGAGAACACCATTGAACGACACCGTTACGGTGGTGCAGGATGGCTCGTTTGGGGAGGAATTATTCTTGGTTCCAAAACTGACCTCATGTTCAGAGTGTAACGATGACAGGCCACATCTATCGGGATGTCATTCTGCAACAACATGTACGTTTGTTTCGGAGCGCCATGGATGCTGAATTTCTGTTTATGGATGACAACGCCCGTCCTCACCGTGCAAACATTGTAGACGAATGCCTTCAATTGGAGGATATCACCCGTATGGATTGGCCAGCATACTCACCGGACTACTCACCGGACTCCAATAGAGCATGTGTGGGATATGCTTGTCCGACGAATTGCAGCCCGTCAACCGGAACTTCGGAGGGCATTGCTTGATGAGTGGTGTAATATTCCCCAAGATCAGATTGATAATTCGATACTCAGCATGCCTAGGCGTTGTAAGGCCTGTATTGCATCGTCCGGGAGACATACTTCATATTAACCATCATACTAACCATGTTATACTGTTTTTTGTAAATAGGTCCTTTTTTTGAAATTTGCTCTAGGGAGTAAAAATCGCAATTTTTATTAATTATGTCAAACATATAGCATCTTTTTTGCTCTTTACCTTTTGTTTAATAAATAAACTTTACAAATAAGTCAAATTTGTTTTGCTTCTGTCTCTTTCTTTGCCTGAACTTCATTATCCTTAATTTATGGACATGAGTGTATATCACAGTGGTAACCTTGGAAATACTCACCGGTTATGATAGTTAAATATTTAAAATTTGCGTTCAGTTTAAGTGAATTCTGTAAAAAGAAACGTCGTTTTTCCGTGGCTAGAAATCAACCTAATAACTTTTGCTCCATATTACGTAACCTTGTTCCATATTTTGAACAACATTGTTTCCTTTGGGGAAAGAATTTAACTGCGAGGTATAAAAGCTACTTTTAAATTTTATGAAAAATTGATTAATTCTCTATCTTTTTTAAAATTTAAAAATATGAATGATAAATTAATTTTTACTTTTTCAAGTAGTTATATGGGTAATAATTTTAAGATCTGACTATTTGATTCCAGTTCAGAAAGGAAACGCAGATTAAATTTTACAATCATATTTAAAAATCCTTTTGTAAACATAATGTTGTTAGAATTTTATCTAATATTTTTTTAAGTTTTTTAACCTTTCAACAATTGAAAACATTAATAAATAGTAAATCAATCATCAAAAAATCATGAAAAAATTGAAATTGAAATATTATTTCTGTATTACTCAATATTCTGATTTACTGAACTATTTTTAATACTACACAAATTTGTAATGCAAGTAAAATTGATCTTTTATTCATCAACAATTATGATATAATATTCATTGTAACTAATTAAACTGTATTAATTTTTGAATATTATTAATATTCGCTGTATCAATCTTTCAAAAATGTTTTGAAGACACTTGAAACATACAATCCATCATTTCTGAATTGAAACAAACAGATTCTTTGACATCCTAGCCCACCATCTCGCAAAGATATTACAAATCGCCTTCAAAGTAATACACAAAGGTTTGGCAATTGCATCTGATACACTAGAATGCCGTGAAATGTGAGCAAAAGATTACTATTAACATAAATGACTTTTATTGGTCAAACTGCTTTACTAGAAATGGAACACTGAAGATCAAAGCTCAACCTCCCTTCTGAAGGAATCCGAAGAGGTTGATCTTTTCGTTCGAATCGGACCTTTGTTGGCGCAACTTAGAAAGGAGTTTGAGCTGTAACCACAATCTTTTAAGTGGATCATTTTCTCTCCCTTTTACTTAGATAAAGGGTTAAAGATGCCTTTTAGCAATATAGTTCAGAAAAATATTTTGCGATGCTCTAAAAATTCAAATAATGGCAATTTTGTGTTTTAAAACATTGAATTTTTAAGTAGGTTAAAAATTCTCTGATTACAATACAATAGATGACAACATAAAATGTAGAGGTAGATATCAATTGGAATATACAAATTCAATAATACTTCAACTTAACTTGTAACCACAATCTTTTAAGTGGATAATTTTCTCTCCATTTTACATGTTAAAGATGGCTTTTAGCAATATAATTCTGAAAAATATTGTTGAGATGCTTTAAAAATTCAAATAGGGGCAATTTTGAGACTTAAAGCATTAAATACGTAGAAATTTTTTTAGTTGGTTAAAAATTCTCCAATTACAATGAAATAGATAACATAATTCATACCAACATAAAATGTAGAGGTAGACATGAATTTGAATATGCAAATTCAATAATACTTCAACTTAACTTGCAACCACAATATTTTAAGTGAATAATTTTCCCTCCCTTTTACTTAGATAAAGGGTTAAAGATAGCTTTTAACAATATGATTCTGAAAAATATTGTTCAGATGCTTTAAAAAATTCAAATAATTGCAATTTTGAGATTTAACACATTGAATACGTAGAAATTTTTTTAAATATGTTAAAAATTGTCCAATTACAGCAAAATAGATAACATAATTCATGCCAACATAAAATGTAAAGATAAACATGAATTGGAATATACAAATTCAATAATACTTTAATTGGATAAAAGTGATATCGTCAAATTGCACTAGAAAGTATACATAATAAGCAGATCCTAGTGTATAGAATAATTTAATTGTTTCATAAGTTTTATACGTTTCAGAAGTAAATTTCGACATAAAATTCAAATAAAGCATATATGTAACATATAATTTATAAATATTTTATATACAACATTTAATTTATTTATACAGCATTTAAAAATGTAACAAAAATGCATACACATAAGAAATCAATTGTTTCTTAGGATTTAGGGAAAATATTATTGAGATGCTTTAAAAATTCAAATAATGACAATTTTGAGATTTAAAACATTGATTACGTAGAAATTTTTAAATAGGTTAAAAATCCTCCAGTTACAATAAAATAAATAACATAATTCATGCCAACATAAAGTGTAGAAGTAAACATGAATTGGAATATGTGAATTCAATAATACTTTTAATAAATCTACTGTTTCTTAGGATTTCTTAAAAACTCATGAGGTTATTGTTTTCTTCTTTTTATGCTACTTTTAGAGCGCCAATTTTTTTGTCAAAAATCTTTCATCAAAATACAAATTTATTATTTATTTGTTGAGTTTATATGACTATTTATAGAATTATTAAAAGAGTGGCAGAATATTCAATATTTCAAAGTCCTACTTTAATGTGAACATCACTTCACATTGGTATCCGCTTATTAACGTGCTTTTTATGAAGTGCGATTTATGAGTATTATGTTCTTGTAAGTAATCAAAATGTTTTATTGTTCTATATTTTGTGACTCCATGATTCGTGACAGTTCAGATTCAACATTTGCCAAATTATTGCCATGTTTATTTATTAAGTTAATGATATATGTAAAAAAATTCAGTTAAAAATTGTATTAAGTGAATTTTATTATTTAACTGATTCATGAAATTCTAAAAAAGAGGTTTTTTTACTTAAATAAACTTTCTCAAAATTATGACAAAACTTAAAATATCTTATTTAAATGATTTGATAATTTAGCATGAAATTTATTTACCCATGCTAGCTATAATAATTGATCAATAAACTGAAACTTAAGAGAAAAATTAATATTTTTGATGCAGTTAAGCATTACCATTGGACCTTGTTAAAAAATGTCAAATATTTGACCGTCAGATATTTTTCTATAACAGTAACTTAACAAGATATTTTAACGGGCTAAATTACTCTTATGAGGCTACATCAAAAAAAACTCTTATGAGGCTACATCATATAAACTCTTAGAGGTCACATCACTGCAACATCAATATTTTAATTGATGTTTTAAATTTAGTATATAAATAATTGAACGAATCTCTGGATGGTCTGAAATTAAAGCGATAATTATAGTTCTATTTTTTTCAATAGGGAGGGAACACTTGCAATTAACATTTGTTCCATATAATAAAACAATTTATTGTCATCTTTACAAAAGTACACTTTTTCGATGTATCAAAATCATCTACAACAAACCATTTTATGAATCGGTGCGTAAGCCTACTATTTCTTCAAGTGGTTCTTGTTAATTGAGAATGGGTATCAAACTTTATGATAGACAACTCTCTTCAACATTGTAACAAATAAGATCATACATGGCCCTATTCTTAGTCCATTGGTAACGTATGCAGTTACTTTGCAAAAGTGAAGGCCTGATGGCCGAGTGACTAACGCTCTGGAGCTCGGTACTACAGGTTTCGGGTTCGAGTCCCGGCGGTGCCATGGATATTTGTAGTGGTTCGGAATACACTTTAAACAGTATGTCCCGGTCTAACATAATTGTAGAGCATTGTGGGGGTCTTGTTACTCCGCGTCCGTAGCTTATCTTCAAGCTACAACAACCTCCTGAGTAGTGCTAAGTGAGTAACGTCGGTGCAGCGCTTGCCAAAAAGGTATCAAAGATAACTGTCTAAGTGTTTTCCAGCTGCATTACAAAAAAAAAACTTTGCAAAAGTCTCAAGTTTAAAATCCTTGGCATGATTCCGTTGCAGTCATGATTTTTAGAAACGAGGATACTGAATGGCGATGACAAAGTGTAGAAAGCTTCTTGCATAGACAATCAGGCAGTCCGAAAGTTTTCAGATTCCCATAATCAGAGCAATTAACTTTAAATCCTTTCCGGAAGCATAGCTGAAAAGTGCTTTAGGCATAGACATAGCTTTTCAGCTGAAAATATTTTTTAATTAATTATCATTACAATACAGGAAGTACTCTTACAAATCTAAAGTTTACATCCATCTAATGTATAAACTTATTGCAAAACTTGCAAAAATAATACGTTGCATTGTAACGAAATCAAGAAAATACTATTTTGTTTTGTGTTTATAAGTAAGGAAACAGTTATGATGTTGTAAGATAGATTTGAGAAAATCTCAGATTCAAGATTCAAATGATTTTTAAAAACACACCTCTGTTGACGAAGAACTATGTTCTAAGAGACGAACTAGATTCTGCTAAGAAGAACTAGGTTCTTCTAGGATTATTTAAAGGCTTATTTCAATAATCATTGATGCGTTAATGAAATATTTACGTACTTATCCTAACTTCCATTTATTCGCATTAGAATAAAATAAGTAGATGGATTAACTCCGCGCAATAGCGTATGAGAAAGTCATTATCCACAAGGGACTTTCAGAAACTATGATGAAAGAGCTTATCTTGAAGATACATGACAGCCTCAGTCTTCAAGCTTTGCCAAAACCTTTAATGGCCTTTGTATTAATGTTTGTATTTTATTAAATACTTACTTGCTCACTAATGATTTGTTGAAAACTTAACGAATATCTGCATTATGAAGAATTAGTATATGGTTGCACAATATTGTAGCTATTGTTTGCAATTCTAATCTATTTTTAAAAAAAGCATTTACAGAAAGATTTGTTCTTCCTTGATTTATTTAACAAAGAATAATATATTACATTTAATCGCTTATAATTCGATTACAGTTTCAAAAGAAATTGAAAATATAGCGGCCATTTTACAATGCAGAGGTGTACTCAGTAATATAAGATGCTGCGTTATAGAATCCACCATCCATAATATGCATTAACTATAAGTGTCACGCAGTGATTTTATATAAACCTATTTATAGGTTCTACTGTCTGTTGACATGTTCCTAATGAGTTTGAAATCCAACACTTAATGGTTCTTTAATTCTAGAAGTGACTTGCGACATCTAAAGTCACTTCTAGAATTCTAGACGTTTTGGACCAAGACAGTTTGATTAGTTTCGAACGTTAATGCATAAAACTGTTAATCAAATTATTTTAAACCTATAAACTAAAATTTAGCTAGAATTAAAAATAGCTTCCCTCTTTTATTTAAAAATTACACCCATTAATAAAAAGGGGAAAAAAAAGGTTTTTAACAATAAAAGTTATTAAGTAAATAAACTCTGGCAGTACTTTGAAATGATCTAAATGACAGCATTAACATCATTAATTAATCGCCTTTATATAAGAATGTATTTTATTGAATATCCTCCCTGTAATAATAGTTAATTTTACTCTTCATTTAAATGAATTTAAAGTTAACTTTTTAATATATCTCTTAAGTATGGCTTAATATATCTCGTAAGTATGGTATAACTGCAATAATAGCTGATTTTACTCTTCATCATCATCAATAGCACGACAGCTCAGAGTGGGCCAAGACTTTCCTTTAAAGAGATTCCCATGCATTCAATGATCCTCCAATTCTTAATCTTTAGTACAGCAAAATCTTTTTCAACTGCGTCTATGACATCGCAACTTGGGTCGTCCTCTTCCTCTTTGTTCCTGTGGCTTTGCCAAAACATGACTTTTACAGGGTTTATATCATTCATTCTAAATATAAGAGCAGACCAGTTTACTCCATTAATTTTAATACATTTTATAATATCAGGTTCTTTATAGCATTTATAAATTTCTGCGTTGTACAGTCTTCTCCAACAATCACTTTTCTTAACACCTCCAAGAATAGCCCTTAAAATATTCCGCTCAAATTTTATTCTTCATTTAAGTGAATTTAATTTTAACTTTTTAATAACTCTCATCAGTGTGGTAATATTTCTTATGCAATTTCCTTTTTAAACTTTTATCCATAAATTAAGAGGAAACTGGTTTTGTGAAATAATTTCACTTAGCAACTCCAAAATCAGTGCATTAATTGTCATATCTATAAAACGGCTTTTTTTTTTTATTTTGTGTCTTGAGAAGTAAGTAATCTTAGTAATCCTTTGTGTTGAAAATACTTAACGCTCGTTTGTTCAAGATTATGCTGTGCATAGAAATGCTTTCAATAACTGAAAATAGTGATCAGTTAGAAATCCAATACATCTTGTAATAAATAAAAATTGGAATGAAATGTTTCAGTTAATGTATTTAAGATCTAGTACGTAATTGTTTATTTTTACGCGTCTTTTCATTTAAGATATTCTTATTTTTCGACTCCAGCCACTTTGATCTAAGTCATTCGCCATTAGATTCAACGTTTCCAAAAAGCGCATCTCACTCGTATTGTACGTTTATAATTTCGAACAAACACTACAAGAGGATCATTTGAGAGGTTGGCATCCTCCTCAGTTAGCCCAATGGCATTGCTACAGATTTATCACCAGTATACCAGACTAAAGCTTTTTGATCGATAATAGTTTATTGAGTTTCACACCAAGCAATTTTGGTTTTTAAAATTCAATGCTCTTTCCATCCATTATTTTAAGTTATAAAAAAGTATAAAAATGATTAAAAAAAAAAAAAAGAAAAAAATATAAAAATGATTTTCAAGAAATGTTTATGCTACGGATGAATAATGATTGACTGAATAACCAACTGAAAACTTAATTTCCTTGATAGGTTGAAAAATGCATCTCAAGCAGTATAGAGAACTAAGATATGATTTTGAACATCAGATGAAACCTGATAGAGAAAAGCTTAAATAGTTCTTGAAAAAAAAAATATTACCTTTTATCAATGGCTTTTCTAAAGTTTCTTTTGAATTATGCCATGTAAAAACCTTAAAGTTTGTTTCAAGTTTTTTTTTTTTTTTTTTCCTGCATCAAACTGTAGCGATATCCGCCGTTAGAACTCTAGCAGCCCAATAAAATTTAGCCTTGGTAAAGTTGTCAGAATTAAAAGTCATAAATTCAAGTGCAGTGCGTGCTGTCAAATGTAAAAAGTCCATGGCTTCACCTATGAGTACAGAAGACAGATATCATTAGTAACCAATGCGGGTGCAAGTGTTTATTAAGAAAATCATGTCCTATCGAGAGTCGGAAATTTGCAATAAAAACTACACGGGGCAATCCATTGGGATGATGAAAAAAGTATATCCTCGTGTTTCAGTTGAAATGAGTTTGTTATAAGGGTCTGTTTATTTTCTTCTTTACCTCCGAACTAAATTGATGAAAGAATGAAGGAAATTGTGGCTGTGGTAATTTACAACCATTTTTGGCCAAGAAAGCCTGTTTAAGTTAACACAAATTCATTCGCAGAAGAAAATTAAATACAATTCTGTTTCCAGAAATGATTTTTTATTTGATACTTGTTATTATAGTTAATTTCGATTTATAAAAAAAGAAATTTCCAATCATGATCGATTTTTTTATTATTTTATTTGAAATAAATTTAAACCCTAAATAGAAAATAATAAAGCTATAAAAATAAATAAAGATAAAATCTGATACATTTTATTGCAAAAAGAGAAATTTTAGCCCTTTTTAACCCCATCGTCTATCTGTATTAAAGTTTTTTAAACTATTTACATCCAAAACATTATATATGGTTTTGTACAGCTGAAAATTGCTTACTAAACTAAACAATTTTTTTGAAACGCACTGATTAGGAAAATTTATAATTAAACAAATAAAAGTATAAATAAGGTTTTTCAGAAATTTTTAGTCGTGATCTTATTAAAAATTATTTTTATTTGTAAATTTCTTATAATACTTAGTTGAGAATATATTTTTTCATGGCCATTATTGCTTGGTGCCACAGGTTTCGGGTTCGAGTCCCGGCGGTTCCATGGACGTGTAGTGGTTCGGAATCCACTTTAAGCCGTAGGTCCCGGTCTCCTATGACTGTCAGAGCGTCACGGAGCAGAAGTCAGACTTCTACCTACGGATGCTCCATCAGAACAGAAGCTGCATCCCTCTTCCCACCTTCCAGAACAACAACAACAGAACAACATGTCCATTATTAAAAGTGCAACTAAGGATTACATAAAAATCGGGATAAAACACTAACTTATTGACGGGGGAGTATATCAACATTAAAAAATACTTAAACTATCTTTTAACTGTGTATTTGAAGTATACTTTATATCTGATATATCCTTTTGTGAAAAATTACAGAAAAGAAAAAAAAAAAAAAAAACCTCTTTTTAAAGTATTTAGGTTATTTTCTGAAGCATTTAATGAAAATATTGCATCAATAAAATAATTATTAACCTTTAGGCCCTATATTAGAATCAAAAGGTAATACAAATTATTAAACCACAAAAATTAGAACAGTTTAGTTCTTTCATATATGTGGCATCTAAGGATTACTCCAATAAATTTAAAAATTATTAATTGAATGTTAAGTACATAACTCAATTTTATTACATATCATTTGAACAACATTTTTATAATTTAAATTGATTTTTCAGTAATACTTTGTTGTAGAAGATTATTTAAGCAAAATATTCACATGATATGCTGGAGCAGAAATATGCTATCAGACGTTGATTTATTTCAATTATTTGAAAATTATTACAAAATATGAATTTAATATGATTTTGTATAAAATAATATTTTTATTAGATTCAAATTTTCCAATATAGAATACTAATGAAATCAATTTGATTCTAGTATTAGGAAAAGATGGGAGAAAAAAAACATTCTAGTAGTAAAGGAGAAATAACAGTTCCGAAGGACACCAAATCGAAGTATTTTACTATACTACTTACTGCTTCCGAAGGGATAAAAAAAAACTTCCTTAAACCTTTCTTCTTAACAAGTTTTCATCAACTAAAATTGAAATTGCTTAGAGCACGGGTGGCCAACCCGAATGATCTTGCAGGCCACTTTGAAATGCATCCTAACTCCGCGGGCCGTATGTAAAATTATATATCCCCGTATTAGATTTAGACCCACTATAGACATTTTTTGGAGTATAAAAGTGAAACATAATGAGTTATTATATTGCGTTTACTATTATTCTTACATGTAAACATGGATAATATAATAATAATGATACTAAACGCACATTGCAAAGAAATATACAACACTAAAAATGAAATATAAGAAATATGTAAAAATAAACGAAATAAAAAAATGAAATCATTAAAAAATATTTATTTTATTAGTGCGATATTTGTTTCTCCACTCTTTAATTTAGCTTTTTCAAATCGATTTCAATTTGGGTATTTATACATCGAGGCCTTGAAAATTTATACAGGTTAGCGTCCGTTATGTTTGAACGTGTTTTGTGTTTGGTCAATTTCATTTTAGAAAAAATGAACAGGAGTAAGTTGAACCAAAAGTGTTAACAACTTTTTGTGCCAGATTTCTCAAATTGGAAAATTTCTCTCTATATATACCATGTATCAATCCATGTACCAATATACCATGTACCAATAATACCATGTACCATATACCATGTACCATGTACCAATAATACCATGTACCAATATACCATGTCAATATATCAATATCTGTCATATATTGCCTTATATTATCCATGTCTGTCATATATCATGTCTTATATTATGAATATCTGGCAATATCTGTCATATATTATGCCTTATATTATCCATGTCTGTCATATATTATCAATATCTGGCAACATCTGTCATATATTATGCCTTATATTATCCATGTCTGTCATATATTATGTCTTATATCAGCAATATCTGGCAATATCTGTCATATATACGCAAGAATATTATTTTAAAATCAAAATCGATTTTTCTCATAATTTCGATAAGTAATTTTGGAATATATGGATGCACAAATAATGTATTATTTAATACATTGATTTTCACTATTTTGGCCATTATAAAATAAAAGTGTAAGTAAATCTCAAAGTAAAGTAAAAGTGGGATAAATCTCACGGGCCAGAAAAATTTTCAAGGCCGGGCCGCGTGTTGGCCACCCCTGGCTAAGAGCAAAAGTTCCTGGACTTTGTTCAAAGTGTCCATGAATCAGCAGAGATAAAAAAATCTCTCTTTATTTTTAAAGGCTTTCTGATAAAAATTACCATTAATTAAGACTAAGTTATAGAATACCAAAATGAAATTAGCCCCGAGATCCGAAAGAAAATTATTGCTGCCAATCGCTGCCTGTTTGGTCTTAAAAGCCAATTAAGATCCCACCTGATTAAAAAATAACTAAAATTTTACTGTAGAAAACTCTCATAAGATCAGTATTAACATATGCATCTGAAACATGGTCATTAACAGCAAGAGAAGAGAGAATGTTGGCAATCTTTGAAATAAAAGTGCTACGAACTATTTTTGGTAGTATCAATGACAATGGAAATTGACGAAGAAGATACAATTTTGAACTTTACAAACTTTTTAGAGATATTGGCATTCCAAAATTTGTTAAACTGAACAGAATGAAATGGGCCAGTCATCTCTTAAGAATGGAAAATGATAGAGCTGCTTTGAAGGTATTCAATGTAACCCCTTTTGGACAACGACCAGGGGGAAGACCGAAAAAGAGATAAGTCGACTGTTTTAATGTTATTAAACTGATTTTAATGTTATTAAGATCAAAAACTGGAAGTCCACGGCCAAGAGGAGAACAGCCTGGCTGGATCTTTTAAAGAAGGCCAAGACCCACAATGGGCTGTCGAGCCAGTTATGATGAAGGTCCAGTTAAAATAAAAATTAGTGAATCAATGAAACAAATATTAATCTTCTGTAAAAGTTATCTAATATTTCTTACATGTATGCAAGTATGAAATAAATTTATTAGTTATATCTGTGGTTTCCAATCAAAATAACAATTAGTTTCATATGCCATAACGGCTGTTTCCTATTTAGAAAATTCCTTTATCAGTATTTTGATATCGTAACAGTTAATAACAGAATTCTAATGTCTTTTGGGAAGAACTTATCCTCGTCTTGTGAAACGAGCTATGTTTTAATTGTTTGTGGAATATATTTTATTTGCAAGAAGTAAAGCCTTTTAAAATACCAATCACAGTTGATGTTCTGACACAAGATAAACAAAACAGTTTTCGCATTAGCAAGCTTTTTTTTAATAATAAAATTTGAAACTGTCTATATTTTACAATGCCTGTTATTATTATTTTATGTGCTGAGAAAAAAAGCACATATATCATTAATGCAACGAATTTCTAATTTAATTTAATATATTTATTTCGTATTTTTAAATTTTCTACAATTGAAAACTTAACTTAAAGAAGGACTCATGATTTTTACCTTAAAAATTATTTTAAAAAGGCTTCCATGGAACAAAAAAAAAAAAAGGTTAAGAACCATTTTCTTTGAATGCATTAAAATGAATTTAGAAACGAGAAAAACACTATGAGAAAATCACATATCATTTAATTACAAACCTTATAATAGTAAAATTATCTATAAATATTAAAATGCCTTTTATATATTCTCATAGTTTGCAACAGAACGAAGACAGTACAACTGAGAGAGGTTTGGTTTGTCTCTCTACTGTCATCTTGTGAGCCGAGGGCTAAACAGACCGGGACCTACAGTTTAAAGTGGATTTCGAATCCCCAACAAACATCCATGCCACCGCCAGGATTCGAACCTGAAGCCACTGGAGAGAGGAGAGCCGGTTGTTTGAATTTTATCATGATCCTTTAGAAATTAGAAATTCTGTAAAATTCTGAATTTCAAATTAATGTATTTTTAAAAATCAGCCAATAAATATTAAATAAAACATTAAAATAAAAGAAGTATTTTGATAAATCGAATTATAAAAATCAAACATATCAAAATATTAAAAAGAGAAATAAAAAAATGTCACAAAATATCAGAAATATTTTGATGTGTTGAAGTAATTTAATACTGTATACCTTTCATTAATAGAGATTCTAAAAAATTTTAAAATATCACAAGAACATTTTCTATTTCGAAATCTTAACTTAAAAAAATTACAAATTTTAATTTGAAATGAAAAAATATTTTTGTTTGTTTCCTTTTTGTAAGAGAACTAAAATACAAAACTTACTTTATGAAGTAGTTTTTATATTGTTGTCATATATAAGTCTTCAATTTATCATATATTCAAAAATTTTATTGCTTACTATTGTTTATTGAGAGTTGTATAATAAAATTTTATATTTTATAGTTTTATATTGTTAGATATAAGTCTTCAATGTATCATTTATTCAAAAGTTTTATTGCTTACTGTTGTTTATTGAGAGTTGTATATTAAAATTTTATATTATGAAATTTTATTATACAACATTTTCATTATTATATAACTACAACAATACAAAAACATTTTAATTATTACAAACATTAAATATTTGCTGTATAATAAAATTTTATATTTTATAGTTTTATATTGTTGTTAGGTATAAGTCTTCAATTTATCATGTATTCAAAAGTTTTAGTGCTTACTGTTGTTTATTGAGAGTTGTATAATAAAATTTTATGCTATATATTTGAGTTTTTGCTTATAAATTAAAAACTAAATTTATAAATATTTCTACTTAACTCCTAGAGAATTTAGAATACCTTTTAGTTTTTGAAATCAATAAAGTTTTTTAAAATAAATTAAAGAAAAAAATAAACATTTTAATTTAATAACACAGTAAAAGTGAATTTCATTTTTTTCTTATATATTAAAATTTCATGTCAGAATTCCTTATAGCAAAAAGCTGCGATTTTAAATTCTTTTGATTTGTAAACGTAAGAAATAATTCGACTTAAAGAAAATACTGCTATTATTTATACAAATAACTATCTGTTTTATTAAAAATTCATTTTATATAGGTTTACCTTTCATAGTAAAAACAATTTTTTAACAAAAACCGACATTATTATTTATAAACTGCTAAACGAGTTTAATTTAATCTGTCTATTAAATTAATCACACTAATAAAAAAAAACACAGAAAAAAATTTAATTACAGGAAACATTACTTCCTTACATTATGAAAACTATTAATTTTATTATCGAAACTATTAATTTTATATCTCTTCACATCTGTTGCAAAACACTTTTGAAATTCAAATTATTTTTTAATGTAATGCGTGGTCATTAAATGCAACATACGTGACTAAAATCGTTATGCAGAATTAGATACTTCAGCAACCTAAAAATTAAAACTGGTTTTCTTATGAAATGTTAACTACTCCAATGAACTGAACTTTGAAAAGCATAAAATTATAACTTGAAATTAGTTCTTTCTTACTTTCTTTTAATCTCTTGTGGGAAAACAAAAACTTCAATTGAAAGCTAGATATTTTTTTAATGATTGGTTATTTTTAAGAGCAATAAAATAATTTGAATGAAACAGAAGCCATAAACATTTCATCAAAATGTTTGAATGTCTTTATCAACCTATAAAAATCAAAATGCATCGTTGATGAACTATCAATTATGTGTTACTGCAGCTATTAAAAATTGTGCAAAATATTATTTTTATTTCTAATGCTGTTCAGATGAATAAATAAAATTAGATAATAATTACTTGTTTTGAAATTTAAACCAAAAGTAATCAAAGATTCTTTAATGTTTTCATGGTAATTTTTAAACTTGTAGTAGCCACTTTTTTATTATTTGATTTTAAAAAAAAAAAAAGATTTTAGATGTGTTTTTATCGTGAAAACAAATTATTTGAAAATTTTTAAAAAACGAATGTAGATTAGTACGACTAGTTAGCTAATATGTTAGATTAGTACGAATAGTTAGTTTATATGTTAGATTAGTACGAATAGTTAGTTAATATGTTAGATTAGTACGAATGTAAAGCTGATTTATTTAGTTCTATTCATTACTACTAAAAACGATAGAAACTAAAATCAAAAATCAGATTTGAAAATGACTGTTAGAAACTGTATATTTCGTAAAATTAGGGTTTTATTTATCATAATAATGCAAGGTATGCCATCCAAAACATTTTTAATTTATAGAACAGGGGTTATAGTGCATGAAATTAATGAGTGGCATGCCAGTTTTACTATGTATTATAAAGAGCCACATCATAGTTGTTAAGTTTATAATTATTAATTACCCATAAATTATTATCAGATAAATAAATAAAATTAGATAAGAATCACATGCAATCAAATTTAAAGGAAAAATAATCAAAGATTCTTTAATGTTTTCATGGTAATTTTTAAACTTGTAGTAGCAACTGTTTTACTATTTGAGTAATAAAATGAAGGATTTTAGATGAGTTTTCATTGTGAAAACAAATTATTTGATAAATTTTAGATATCCAGTACGAATGAAAAACTTTGATTTATTTAGTTCTATTCATTACTAATAAAAACAGGAGAAAACAGAATCAAAAATCAGATTTGCAAATGGTTGTTAGAAACTATATTTCGTAAAATTAGGGTTTTATTTATCATAATAATGCAAGGTATGGCAAATAAAACATTTTAAATTTACAGAACAGTGGTTATAATGCAGGAAATCAATGAGAGCGGCATGGTGGTTTTATATTAAATTTAAAAAAAAAAATTAAAAAGGTATTTTAAAATATTTTTAATTTGCTATTTAGTTTCTTTAACAACAGTGGGCAATTGCGTTCCCATTGAAAATTGAAATCTATTTTTTTGAAATGGATAAAATATCCCATTTGCAATTGAAATCCAAGTTTACAATTATTAATTACCCATTAATTATTAAAGTTTATTTAATTTAATTAATATGATATATTGTACACAAATTCTATGTAAAATATGAATACATTCGAAAATATAATAGACAGAATGATAATACAAAATAATTATTTCAAAATTTTAATAATAAAATAAATATAATATGTAAAAAAGTATTCATTATTAATTACAATAAAGATTAAGCAAAAAAAGTTCTGAAATAGTATGGAAAAAATGGATTTCAATTATCAATAGGAACCGCAATTGTCCACTGTTGTTAAAGAAACTAAATAGCAAATTAAAATTATTTTTAAATTCCTTTTTAATTTTTTAAATAAATTTAATTAACTGATTTTGCCACTGAATAAGCTGAAAAATGCTGTCTGCTGAAAGTTCTCAAAAGAATGTCTGGAAATTTTTTAAATCAATTATTATTATTTTTAAAGATTTTTTTTTAACTGTCAACTTTTAATTCTTCTTCTCTTTTACTTTTCCAAAAAATGGAAATATTTAGAACTTTTAATGAAGTCAGAAAAATTATCTTCTTATCATATTTAAACCACTTTAAGTATAATTAGAGACTTCTGTAAAAAAATTAAAAATTTACTTTGTTTCAAATTTCAGAAAATAAATTTAGGATATCTAATGGATATACATTTCATTTATATTTAACAACCATAATATTTATAAAATCTGAGAAGAATAAATAATCAATGTTATAAAACAAAAATGAAATTATGTATAAATTCTTAATTACATAAAAAATGATTATACAATTTCTTTTTATCAAATTGAATGAAAATATTTTCTTAAATGTATCATTTTTTAAAAACAAATTTCACGTATAGCTATCGGTATTAAGATTAAATGTATAAACTGACCTGGCCCGAAGGCTTGCGGTACATAGCTATCGGTATATATAACAAGAATATTTTTGTGTCACTCTTTTATTTTTACCATTCCCAGAGTTCAAAGAATTAGATTTATTAGTTATTTCTGAAGTCAATTTTGAAAATATTTGTATTTAGTAAAATTTGTGTAGTTTGGAAATGATTATCAACGTACATGTAGAAAAATTTTTTATTAAAAATCTTTAAAATAGAGAGACAAAACTAATTTCTGATATATCTAAATTTGCAAAGTTTTCTTCCCCCCTTTCGCCTCCCAAATTTGTTTTTTTTTTTTTTTTTCAGTTCAGTGAAGAACTACATAAACAACAAAATTTTAGCATTAAAGATATGAAATTCCTGTAACAACGAATGGAGTTTTTGTCTAAAGCAGGGGTGGCCAACCCAAATGATCTAGGATCTTGCCACTTTGGAAATGCACCATAACTCCGCGGAACGCATGTAAAATTATATATCCCTCTATTTGATTTAGACCCACTGTAGACATTTTCTGGAGTGAAAAACTGAAACATAATGAGTTATTATTATTGTGTTTACTTTTATACTTACATGTAAACATAGATAATAGAATAATAATGGTACTAAAAGCATATTCCAAAGAAATATATAATACTAAAAATGAAATATAAAAAATATATAAATAATATCTGTCATATATTTTCAAGAATATTATTTTAAAAACAAAGTTAATTTTTTTTTCTCATAATTTTGACAGTTAATTTTTGAATGTATGGATGCACAAATAATATATTTTTTTAATACATTGGTTATCACTACTTTGGTCATTATAAAATAAATATATTTTGTAAAAGTATAATAAAAAAATATTCCGGGCCGGAAACATATTCAAGGCGGTCCGCGGCAGGCCACGCCTGGTCTAAAGGTTAATCGAATCAATTTTGAATTCGAGAAAATTCACATAAAGACTTTTTCAAAATCTTTAATCTTGAATAGACTTAATTTATTTTCGGCTTGAATTGAAAGCACTTATATTTTCATAGCCTTTTCTAACTCAGCCTTCAGCCATATAACAGCCTTTATTTCTATTTACTCATAGCGTATTTTACATTACTAATTTTTTTAACTATAATTCATTTTCTAGAAGTATTTCAGTTATTCGTTTATTCGCTTTTAACTTTATTTTTAGTTAAATAATACATGAAGAATTCTTTTTTTTATATTTGTTAACTTTCAATGTTATTTAAAATTTAAATTGAAATTAATAAAAATGTGTAGAATATTATTTTATAAAAAGCTGTACAAGAAAGGCAGCAAAACAAAAATTCTTGAAAAGAAAATCCCAATAAATTTGTTAACAACTGTTGTTGATATACTTTACTTTTTTCTTCTTAACTACTGTATTTTGTCTGGTTTCAACTGTTGTCTGTGGGGGAGATATTTTACTATTTCTAACACAATAGAGCAGTTGTCGGGCTGTCTATCGGACGTTTGTATCATATCTTTGCATAAAATACCTCCCAACTCTCAAGACTTAAGTGAAAGCAATATAAATGACATATATTTCCCATGATCTTAACAGTATAATAATAAATTTTGATGTACCTTATTATACAGTTTATTTATATTCAATCTAAACAAAATGTAGATCATAGAATTAAAAAGCGAAGAAATAGTAAATCAGTTTAAATGAAATAAAACTCATAATAATACCACAAATATATGCATTCGGTCCAAAAAGTAATAATATTAGTTTGGAATCATTTCAGTATTATTAAAACCAAAGATTGTACATATTATTTATTCTCTTTAATTATCTTTTGTCAATTAAAATTAGTCACTCTAATCATTACTAATAATTTTTTTTTTATGAAATGGAAAAAAGATAAGCCATCTAAACAGTAGAATTAAAAAGTTACCTTAATTTCGTGCAAGAAAATATACATATTTAACAAAAAACTATTGTAGCCGATTTACCAACTAAAATTTAAGTAAATAAAATTGGAAACAGAAACACTAATTTTGATTTTTACTCGTTATATTTAAATACATGTCAAAAATAGTCCATGTAACTTTCATTCGCATTTAAATAAGAAAAACATTCAAAAAATGCTTCAGTAAAATAGATTTTTTTAATTTCAAGATGAATTTTGATTGGATTAAATAACTGTAAATTTAATTCCAATTAAATAAAATATTAATTTTGGTTTATTTCTTTTTCTTTATCAAATCTGCTATTCGTTGATTACTTACTTTAAAAATAAAACGATAAATATTACAATGTCTTTCAATAAAGTATTTTCTCCTATTATAAAATGAAAATTATCTGTGTTACTTATTTGTGAAAATAAGGAATGAAAACTTCAAGCGTTTTTTAAGATTTTTTTCTCGAAACTTTGTAATTCTTCTATACTGTCAATAAATTGGTTGTATAATCCTTTTTTTCTATCCACAATAATAATTTACATGACCTAGAGTCTTAAAAATTTTGTTCAGCTTAAAGGATGGAAGTTTCCTTCCCAACTTCTGGACAACCAGAGCCATCTATCGGAATTTAGAACAATAAACAATTCCAAATGTTTTATCCCTCTAGTTTAAAAAAATTCATTTTTGGACACGTGATGTCGGTTAAACGCATTACACACTCTAGGTATTACACAGAACTACTTGGGTGGATTACGCCGGTTTAAACAAAAAAAAAAAAACATTGAAGTAACAATAAATGGGACAATACTATTCAAAGTAAAACTAAACAATACTATTAAAATAGTAATACTCGTAACACTAAGTAATACTATTAAAAAAAAATAAGTGATTTTATTATTCCTTTTTAATTAACAGCTAATTTTAGCGGATATTTTTTATCAAACTGAACCAAATATATTTTTAAACTTATTTTGCTTATATATATATATATATAAACTCGTATAGGAATAGTAAGTGATCGTCTATAGAAAAGTAATCGTGTAGGAATATATATATATATATTCCTACGAGATTATTTTTACATTATTTTCTTATGCAGACTTTTCGTGCTCGTAAACTGACTCTGATCCAAAATATTGCAATAAATATCGCCTCAAAATGTTTGTTATCAAATTAGGATCAGTATTACAAAAGAAAAACTACTTTTAATGTAAGCTATTTATTATTTCACCTAAGAAAAATTTATTCCAAAACAACGAAATGGGATAAGATAAGAAAAAAAGACATAACAAATAACTTGCATACTAGAGATTTCAATAATCATTATTTTTATAAGCATTTTTATGGCATTAAACGACAAAAATCAATTGATACAAGCATTTTAAAAATTATATCATAAGTTATTTACATTATAAAAATCATAAATAAAAAAGTGCGAAATATCACATCTTGGCATTAATTAAAATAAATGGTGATTAGTAGGATTAAATTTCCCAATGATACTGTATTCTAATTTTTTTTATATTAAAAAAAAATAATTAAACATTCTTTGAAACTGTGAATTCAAGCAGAGGGCTTTTTCTTAGTATCGATTATGAATTAGGCCATGTATTGATTCCATCTTAAAATTCATATTTATTTCTATAAACATAACATGATATTATAATTAATGTGTCCTCGTTTAACTAAAATTTCGTGAGTGATATTATTTCTGTGTGATTTTATCATTATTATCATCATCATCGTCATCATTTTAACATTAATCATGATTTTTCATGTGATTATTTCAGTGTGAAAATAACATATTGCAATATTAATTTATTTCTTAATTTTAATAAATATTAAAATGTAAAATATTTTTATGATTTTCTGAATTTATTTCCATAATTTAAAATCGTTAAAAGGCTAAAGTTTTTGTAATTATCAACAGAAAATTCTTAATCTCTGACTAATTTAAGTTTCTAAAAATTTCTGTATTTAATTGAATTTTTAAACATCACAATTTTATTCATTTTATTTTAATTTGGAAAAAATTATCACAGCATAAATAAAGTTATAAATATAAAAATAGAATTTTTTAAAAATTGTTTTAAGAATTTTGTATGAGTGAATGATTTGTATCATTAAAATGTGTCCATTTGTATCATTTAATTTTTTTTTTTCATTCATTCATTTCTTTGCAAAATATGAAAATAATTCATTTGCTTCTTTTTCATTTGACTGGCAACACAGAAAAAAGCTTCATATTCCATTTGGAAAAATTCGGGAAAATCTATTGCACTAATGCTGTATAATACGTATTTATAGATAGTAATATCCACGTGGTTTAAAAAACATTGAACAGTGGCAACTCATATATAGGTATATTCGAATAGCAACACCTTTATAATCGCTCTGTATTATTGTTATTATTCAATAAAAGGAATATGTTTTCTTTTTTTTTTTTCTTTATACTTGTACATTATATAATCTTTACGATTAATGTGTCAATGGCTAGACCAGAGGTGGCCAACCCACGGTCCGCCTTGGATATTGTTTCGGCCCGTGAGGTTTATCACATTTTTACAAAATATATTTATTTTATAATGGCCAAAGTAGTGAAAACCAATGTATTAAAAAAATTTTTTTTTTTTAAATACATTCATCTCCCTTTCATGTTGAAATCGAGTCGGCCCCAGAATATCTCCAAATGGAACTGGTTGACTTGAAATATAATATTGAATTAAAACACATTTTTGAAACATAGAATCAAAAATTAGATTTATATAACACTTAAGTCACAAGAGAAATTTTCCAATTTGAGAAATCTGGCACAAAAAGTTGTTAGTGCTTTTGGTTCAACTTACACCTGCGAATCGTTTTTCGAAAATGAAATTAATCAAGCACTAAACATCTCAAACATAACGGATGCTGACCTGCAACACCCATTACGATGTGCAAATACCCAAATTGAGATCGATTTCCAAAAGCTAAGTGAAAGAGTGGAGAAACAAATATTGCACTAGTAAAATAATATTTTTTAATGATTTCATTTTTTTTTATTTCTTTTTATATTTATATATTTTTATATTTCATTTTTAGTGTTATATATTTCTTTACAATATGCGTTTAGTATCATATTATATTATCTATGTTTACATTTAAGAATAATAGTAAACACAATAATAATAACTCATTATGTTTCAATTTTTCAAAAAAATATTCCAAAAAAAAAATTCCAAAAAGATTGATTCCAAAAAAATATCTGTAGTGTGTCTAAATCTAATACGGGAATATATAATTTTATATGCGGCCCGCGGGGTTAAGATGCATTTCCAAAATGGCCAGCAAGATCATTTGGGTTGGCCACCCCTGGGCTAGACACTAGTTCATGAAAGAGTTACAAAAATCCTTGCACAAAGTTATCAACTTCACAATTTCAGCGACACGTTATTTGGCTGTTGTAAGCATGCATGCCTGTCTGAGGTAGGAGATACATGTTAAGCAGAGATAGTAATGTAGCTCAATCAGTGTTGATACTGTTATAGAAGTGTAAGTACTATTTCTTTTGGACTCAGCGTGGGTTGTTCTTAAATATTATTTATAATATTCTTGAATGTGCTTGTGTTAAATTAGATTATTTATCGTGCCTCCATTCATTTTATTTAATTCATAGGTGTTTTCTTGTTATTCTTTTAATTTATGGAAAAATCATATAATTTAATCACGGACTTCTGGTATCCTCAATAATAAAATTCTGACATTATAAATAAACTTCAATAGCTTAGATTCCACAATTATCTCACATTGAAAGTTGCATTCAGAAAAAGAGACTAGCAACACCTGATATGCAAATACTTCAGCCAGAAATAACGACGAAAAGTATATTTATTGCTTTAATTCTGTGTGGATTCTGTGTGGGTTCTTCTTTGCAGATATGAATTAAAAAAGTACATCCTTTTGTTTTCCATGTTTGCTGTTTGGAGGGACTGTAATATGATCAAAAGGCAATTTTAGAAATATAAACGAAACGAAATAAATCATGAGAAGTCAAAGTAACATGTTGCAAATTTGATTTCGTTCTCACTTATAGAAAACATAAATATTAAATAGAAACTTAGTAAGGTATACAGAATTTCAATCAAGAAACATAACATTAGAATTAAAAAGACCTGAGATATTTTATCTGAGTAAAAAGTCGGTTTTTATTTGTAAATACATTTTATTTTATGATAACTTTTAAACTTTCTTACATGCAACTGAAGAAAAACACTATTCGGTACATCAGGGAATATGCAGAGGATTAATGAACTTGTTCTAATTTTTAAATTTGTTCCAGAATCACTTAGAAACCAGTATTGTCTTCAAAGAACTTCTAAGACCATTCAGAATGAAATACGGGAATTAACTTAATTATTTAAATGAATAAGTAACCGTTATTCAAATGAATCAATTGAAACTTTCTTACATGCAACTGAAAATAAAGGCTATTCAATAAATCCCAGGAATATGTAGAGGATTCAGGAATTTTGAATTTAAATTTGTTCCATAATCACTTAGGAACCAGTACTACCTTCAAATGTGCTTCTAAGATCATTCAGAATGAAATACAGAAATAAACTTATGTAATCGTTATACAAATTAATTTTCATTTATTAATGTGAAGTGTATTACACGGAATACAATAATATTTTTTCTAGCCTTTTGTTGCATCAACATTCGTCTCAAAATCCTCCAAATGTATTTTCATTCTGAAGAGAATATGGATGTTAACATTCCACAACTATCGTCTACAAATGGATTTCCATTGAAATTACAAAACTGATTTAAAATCCTTTTGACAATTCTCATGACAATATCAAAGCCAGAATACTTCTTTTCAGTACTGTAAAGAATACAAACTTTTAAGGGCCATTACAAATACTAAAAGACTAAATACACTAACAGTGCTTTGTAACCTAAATTCGTACTCATCACATATCAGAACAAAAATATTAATCTTTTGGCACAAAAATAAAACAAAAGAATGTATTTCATTTTTAAATTAATGAACTGTAACAATAGTAGAAATTATTGGTTATGATTATCAAAAAAATAGAGGTTATCATTATCAAAAATTATTTCTTTATTTAGGATTTGATCACGTTTTTATATAAATTTTATTTTCTATGCTTGTTTCTTTTATACAATACTTACACAATGACAAAAAATGTCTGAATATTCATTCACATTTCTGAATTTTCAATTTATTCTGAATTTCTCAAACACACACACAAATATATACATATATATATATATATATATATATATATATATGCATGTGAGCGTGTGCTTATTTTTTTAAATAATATCAATGTGTTCTGCATTAAAACACACTGAGATTATTATAGCAGTCATCTAAATAGCACATATAACATGGTTTTATAATATCCTGAGAGTACGTATTCCTCAGGATATTATAATCAATTTATTTAAGGTTTCACTCATTTCCTGGATAACTTGTTTCACACCCTTTTATTGTATATTTTGAGTTAATATTTGTGTTCCTTTTAATCTGCCGATTCAGTTGTAACAGTTCTTCCTCTTGATATTTGTTTTTCTCTAATGACTCTCAGTTTCGTTGCTGCAACTTATATTAATTCATAATTTAATAAAAAAAAATTCTAGTTGTGAAAGTGAGGTATTTCACGATTTTTGTACAGCGAATGTTATGATGGTTGTATTATACAATTTGATTGTATTCCTATGAACGGAAAACCATTATGGCTTTTGTTATAGTAGCCGATCGTGGTTCCAGTTCTTTGATTGTTAGTTCTCTTTTGATTTTTGTATTAAACTTTGTGTTATATATATATATATATGTGTGTGTGTGTGTGTGTGTGTGTGTGTGTCTGTGCATAAAAATAGATAGAATTTTATTTCAGTAGGATGCATAATTTGTTGATGTTTCTTTATGTATTAATAAGCATTCCATCAATTTATTTTGAAATTATATGTCATCAATTTTTGTATTAAGTTAATATGTCCTCGACAAAATTTAATAATTTCTTTAAAACACACAATACACCTTTTAAAATCATTTAAAAAGATTTAATTAGCATCTACTAATAAGTTTCGTGAATATTATATTCGTCCTATAAACAAAAATGAATGATATGTTAAATGCAATACAGATTATTTAAGCTGTTATTTTATGTACATTATAAGCTATCAATTTTGTTATATTATATATTATTATGTTATCAAATATAAATTTTTATATATTATAAGTTATCAATTATAAGTCATCAATTTCGTATTTCGTTAACATGTCGTCGACAACATTTTATAATTTCTTTAAAACAGGCAATATGCCCTTTAAAATCATTTTTAAAAGTTTTAATTAGCATCTACTAATAAGTTTCTTTAATATTATATACGTACGATGAACAAAAATGAATAATATGTTAAATGCAATGCAGATTACTCCTGTTATTTCATTATATTGCTATATTTTCCTACATTGCAGATTACTTAAGATGTTATTTTATGTATATTAAATCACTCAAGCTAATTATGTAAACATAATATGTATTGTTTTTTGCTCGATAACGAATTTTAGTCTAGTGAAATTGAACGTTTTATTTGGTTATAATATTTAACTTAATGGTTTGGTTATGATATTAATACAAAAATTTAAGGATTTATGTGCACGAGTTTGTTCATTTGCTTTATTTAGTTATTCCTTGACAGTTTTCTTTTTAAATGAAAAACAAAAATATCAAAAAATTAGGAAAGAAACTACACTGCATCCGACCTTCATTAGAAATTTCAATCTGTATACTAGCGGCTTCTGTAGTTAGTTTTGCAAACTAATATCAGAGAAGTCCAGACTACAACAATTTTTACATAAATCGAATTATGGAAAAAGAAAGTACTGAACTCCGGTTGGTTAAAAATGTACATTATGAAAATTAAAATAGTAACAAACATAAGGTGGAAATTTTTAATTGTTATTTTTCCACTTTCATCAAAAAATGATATTGGAAAAAGAAAATATAAACGTAACCTATACAAGGTATTATTATTATTTTTTTTTTAAACCGTACTTAGTTTTATATATTTTTTTCTGTTTCTAATACAAACTTCTATGAAAGTTCCTCTTCAAAGTAGAAATAACCTGCTTTGTATTATTTACATTAACTTCAATGTTTCTTTCTAAAGGGCTTTCATTTTTGTTTTCTTTTACTGAGAAGTCCCTATATGCCCTTATCTCAAAGTATTGAAGTCACTATATGCCTTTATCTTAAAGTATTGAAGTCACTATATGGCCTTATCTCAAGTACAAACTATTGTAAAAATTCTGAATAGCTTCTTTTGTTTATGAATTTAAGGAATTTTATTTATACAACCGTTTTAATTGTTGAAGTTTTTTATCTTTCAATCATTGATGTCTTTCAGTATTATAATTATGAAAAAAATATGTGAAGTTTTCACTCCATTTTACTGAGAGTATATTTTTAATTTATTTATTTTGTAAATTTCAACTTCAATAATAAAAAACTATAGAAATATAACTGTTTTCTGAATATTTGCTTTCTGTGAAATGTGATTCATCAAACCGCATATTATTACAATATAATTAAAAATCATCTTTGATTATGAGAAAACCTCACCCTTAAAATAGAAGAAAATTTAAAATAGCTTAATTATAAGAAAGTAATGTGTTTAGATACTTTTAAATCAAAAAAGCATTATACATAATAACACGAAATGCTCACTCATCAAACTTGATTTAAAATAATTCGTACTGAGTACATAATATGGAAATCGACAAAGGGAATTATTAATTAAAGGAATTTTAAAACAGCCTATGCTTACGATGTAAATCTTTGTAAAAATCTGAAAATAAGTAATATTGTATATATTTGAATGAAATTCATTTTCATTAAGCAAAATAGCATAATATTTGCTAAATTTTAATAAATTCGAATGTTAAAATTCATCTTCCTATAGATAAAAAAAAATTTTAATGTGTGTTTACAGCTCCGTCAGATACTTTCAATAAAACTTTCAATCAGTTATATACAACTTTATAATTGAAAACAAAGAAAATAATTTCAAGAGCAGTAAAAATCTGAAAACAAGTAAAATTGTATATATTTAAATGAAACTGACTTTTCATTAGACAAAATAGTATAATATTTGCTAAATTTTAATAAATTCGAATGTTGAAATTCATCTTCATGTACATAAAAAAATTAAAATGTGTTTACAGATCCCTCTGATTCTTTCAATAAAACTGTACGTCAGTTATATACAACATAATATTTGAAAACAAAGAAAATAATTTCAAGCGCAGGTTTGGAATAATTTGTATTTCTCATCAAATCGTAATATGTGTTATTTACTAAAGAAAACAAACGTAACACATGTGATAACAAAGGCACCATAACTTTTCAAAAGACAGGAGAAGCCTTCAATGACATTCGTTTAAAACTTACATCAATCAGTATTAGATGAAAATTACTGAACTTTTACCACAAAACTTTGTATAGATGAGGATTCACATTAGGTTTACAAACTACAGGAAGTCTGAAGGGATTGTTGATTGAATACAATGTTTGACAATCACTAACAACTAATCAATGTGCCCAAACAGAGTTATCGACTGGAACGCAATCACAAAGAAAAGAAAAATGTATAGAAGGTATTGAAAGACAAAATGTGTTATCTATGCTTTATTTACATTTATCGTGTATTTTTATGAGATTATCAGTGCTAGATTATAAAAGAAATGATTCAGAATTTAATTTGATGTGTGACATAGCATTGATTTAACAACAGTTATAATGTTCCTTTTCAAATACCGGGGATTCAACACTAAAATAGAAAAACGTTTAAAAAATGTTTGAGTAAAATAGATTTTTGATTGGATTAAATATCTCTAAATTTAATTCAAATTAAATAAAATATTAATTTTGGTTTATTTCTTTTTGTTTATCAAATATGCTATTCGTTGATTACTTATTTAAAAAAAAACAATAAATATTACAATATTTTTCAAAAAAGTATTTCTTCTTATTATAAAATGAAAATTATCTATGTTTTTCCCAAACTTATTTATGAAAATAAAGAATGAAAACTTCAAGCGTTTCTTTTTTTTTTTTTTTTCGAAACTTTATAATTCGTGTATACTGTCAATAAATTGGTTGGATAATCTTTTATTTTTCTGTCCAAAAATAATTTTCGTGATTTAGAGTCTTAATAATTTCTTTCAGCTTAAATGATGGAGGTTTCGTTTCCATCTTCCGGACAACCAGAGCCATCTATCGGAATTTAGAACAATACACAATTCCAAATGTTTTATCCCTCTAGTTTTTACAAAAATTAATTTTTGGACACTTGATGTCGGTTAAATGAATTTCAGGAATCATCTTTTACTAAAATAGGCAATTTCTAAAGTTTTTGAAAAACATTTTTATTTCTATTGTGTATTACACAGAACAATTTGGGTGAATTACCCCAGTTTAAACAAAAAAAAAAAAAAAAAAAAACATTTAATAAAAAATTAAAATAAAATTTTTTAAAATCTATTAAAATAGTAATACTACTAACATTAAATAATACTATTAAAAAATATGAGATTTTCTTATTCCTTTGTAATTAACAGCTAATTTTAGCGGATATTTTTGATCAAACTGAACCATAATGTTTTTTCAAAGTCATCAATTTTTAAAATTAATTTGCTTTTTTTAATATATATATATATATATATTTCTACACGATTATTTTCACATTATTTCCTTATGCAGGCTTTTCGTGCACGTAAATGACTCTGATCCTTATTATTGCAATACATATCGCCTCAAAATGTTTGTTATCAAATTAGGATCAGTATTACAAAAAAAAAAAACTGCTTTCAATGCAAACTGTTTATTACTGCACCTAAGAAAAATTTATTCCAAAACAATGAAATAGGTTAATATAAAAAAAAAGACATAACAAATAGCTTTTATACTAGAGGTTTCAAAAAATCATTATTTTTATAAGTATATAAACTGAGTTTCCGACTAAAACGCAATCACAGAAAAAATTTATGGAAGGTATTGAAGGACAAAATGTGTTATCCATGCTTTATTTACTTTATCACGTATTTTTATGAGATTATTATTGCTAGATTGTAAAAAAAATATAATTCAGAATTTCATTTGATGTGTGATATGGCATTGATTTAACGACAGTCGTAATGTTATTCACAACTAAATTGGATTGTTGATTGAATACAATGCTTGACAATCACTAACAAATAACCAATGTGTGCAAACTGAGTTTCCGACTGGAACGTAATCGCAGAAAAAATGTATAGAAGATATTGAAGAACAAAATGTGCTATCTATGCTTTATTTACGTTTATCATGCATTTTTATGAGATTATTATTGCTAGATTATAAAAAAAATAATTCAGAATTTAATTTGATGTTTGACATAGCATTAATTTAACAACAGTTGTAATGTTATTCACGACTAAAATGTTTGTTTGCAGATATGCTATCGTTTTCAAATCCCGAGGATTCAACAATAGAATATATTAGCAGATTCATTGTTACTCAGAGTAATTTTGTAGCTATTTTAAAACAATTTTTCATAAGTAATATTAAACTGTCACTAAATTTATATGTTATTTAGTAAATGATATACTGGACTTCCTATCGTCTCGTATGATTAAAGTTTCGTTTTATTGTCAGATTGGTTGAACATTTTTCTCCTAAAAATTTTTCTAAATTTTTGTACTCCTCACTTATATTTTTTAACGTGAATTTACCAAAAAAAAAAAAAAATGTAACATTCTATGAAAATGGGCAAAACTGGGTCATATGTGCTAGTATATTTACGTATGTGAAAATTCTAAAATTCTTAATAATAGTTCATGATGTGAAATCTTTAAGATTAACCTGAAAATTTTTGGTATTCATTAATTTTAGAAAATCTACAAAAGATATGCATTAATAATCTTTCATATTTATGTATTAAGAAATCTTTCTGTAGAATGTTTCTTAATACAAACTATAACTTTCTAAATACAACTGATAACTTTTCTCCTTAGAACATTTTTTTTTTTTTTTTTAACTTCATTTTCAAAATAAATAAATTGGGTCTTTTCAAGTTATTTTATATAGGAGGAAATAAATCCTACAAATAAAAATAAAAAAATAAAAAAAACTTTAGCTAAACTTAAACTTTAGCTAAACTAAACTTAGCCCATAAGGGCCCTACCCTCCCAGTAACGACCCTACACAGTAGAGGAAACAAGTGCAGGGCAGACAGGAAGGTGAGATGATTCCATGTCCTCTCCAAGACTGCAGAGCATGAATTTTGAAAAGTTGATTGTGTGAAAAGTTAAACATCCTTTTTAAAATCTGAAACTGGTGAATCGATTATATGTTAGGAGTGAAAATCAAATTTACTCGTAGTAAAGTATTTTGAAAGAAAAAGTATAATAGCTAATGTGGAATTTCTTTTCATCTAATTTTTCTTTCGATATTATATAATTTAAAGTGCATCATTTTATATGCTTTAAATTACTCAAATCAAATCCCAGTTTTTCACTAATTCACAAACTAAAATTAAGAGCATGTATGAAAACTAAAAAAAATCAAACATATAAATAATCAAGGCGGTATCGAAATGAGATATACAAAACTTAGTTCGGAGTATATAAGATGTTTATTTTTTCTATTTTGACAAAATTTAAATTATAAATTAGAAGAAACATTTGTTAGGAGAATTTTAAAATTAGATAGATAAATATCATTTTAAAAATTAATGGTGGAAATAAAGTTTATCCTTTTTTTTTTTTATCTCTCATGAGAAGAAAGAAAAAGATAAATAATCAGAATCTGTTCCAGGATTAAAAAAAAAAATGTATATATATACCAGATCGTATAATTTTTCTATTGTCAACTTTATCCCAGTATTCCTTTTCTAAATTAACTGCATACTTGCAATAACTTTTCCAATATTTCTGCAATATTTTTTTTCTTTCTGATGCAGCTGGCAAACACTTAGACAGCTTGGTCTTGGACGCCTTAAGGCAAGCGCTGCACAGACGTTACTCACTTTGCATTACCCAGGGGCGCGTGTAACTTGAAGATAAGCTACGGACGCAGAGTAACAACGCCCCCCGCAACGCTCTACGAGAGTATTAGACCGAGGCCTACGGTTTAAAGTGAATTCCGAACCAGTACAAACATCCATGGCACAGCCGGGACTCGAACTCGAAACCTGTGGTACCGAGCGCCAGCCACTCGGCCATTCAGGCCCCTATATTTCTGCAATATACTGTTAATGATTTTTCTGATATGCTATGCAAATTTCCGTGTAATATTGTGGACAAAAACATTTAATCTTTTTTGTGAGCACCATTTAACTTGAATTTTTGAAACTTTATCTTGTATTTCTACTAACATTAATTGAGCAGCCAATTAAAATGTGAAGCATATCTATGAAATATGATGAGGAGGTTTAAGGGGTATTTCCCCCTGTTGGTACTCCGTAATCGGTACGCCAGTTGCCATTTTGTATTAGAGTATTAGAGTAAGGTGCATTAGCAAAAATGATCACCGAAATATATGGAAGATTTCGATATTACATTTATTAATTAAAATTATTGCGAAATTAAATATAAATTAATTTATTTTTCATAACGAAATAAATTTTCAGTTAAAGTTAATTAAATTTTTATTAATTATAAATATTAAAACCTTATGCATTTTTAATTAACATTTTAAGTGTATTTTCCATATATGCGTTTTAATGAATATTATTAAATTTTAAATTAATATATTTGAATGAGAAGAATTAACGAAGAGCATTTTATTATAGTTTGAGAGCGCATTTTTAAATGGAATAGAGTATTTAAAATGAAAAAGTTTTTTTTTTTTTCCCCAGCTTTATCACTGACAGTCTTTCCTGAAGTACATAGGGAAGGAAATAAGCAAGATATACTATGAGTACTAAATAAATGCCGACTATATCCAATGCATTTTTCTGCAAAAGTGCGTGATATAATGAGAGAATAGTGTAATAAAAAATTACAGTTATTACAAAATTCACACCAATTATATTTTATAGTATATTTAATTTAAATAAACTGTTGTTGTTCTAATGCAGTTGTCAATTCAGAGACAGTTAATCTTTATGCCATAAGCTAGGCTGCACCGCTGTTACTCATTTAGCACTACCCAGGGGGACATGTGTAACTTGAAGATAGGCTACGGACGCGATTCACACTATCCCCACACCCTCTACGATCGTATTAGACCGGGACCTACGGTTTAAAATGGATTCCGAACCACTACAAACATCCATTGCACCGCCGGGATTCGAACCCGAAACCTATCGTACTGAACGTCAGAGAGCTAGCCACTATGCCATTAGGCCCCAATTTAAATAAACTAATTCGAATTATTCTAAATAATTTAATTATATCACAACATGTAAATTTTAAATACTTTTAAGTGATTTCGCTTCATACCACCAAAATTTTCTTTCAGTTTAAACTGATATTTTCAAGCCGAATACTTTGACTTGAAGTCCCATGGCATTAGAACGGCAAATATTGTTCGACCACCGATTGTCTGAAAATTAGCCCACATGGCAAAATTGGAAGGAATTAAACAGGGAGGTGAAATAGAGAAAAAAATTATTTTGAAAAGGACTTAAATTATAAAAGAAATAATTTTAATTTTTTAACAGTTAAAAATCTAAGATGCATAATATCAAAAGAAAAATTCGATGAAAAAATTTCAAAATAACAAACTATTTTCTTTCAAATTTGCTTTGTAGTTCATATATCGGACTAGCATTTCTAACAACTAATCTATTTTTGCTTTTTAAACAGATATTTACCTTTCAACACAATTTGTAGTCCAACTATTTATAGCAAATTCAGCATTACTTAAAGTGCCCTTGCAGGATTTCTTACAGCCCTCACAATTTGCCATTAATTTTAAATGAACACCCCAGTAGTAGCTTTAATGAGAAACACTCATTAAGGAGGAATCCCTCGAGTCTTCTGTCCAAATGGAAGGACTTTAATGCCAACAAGTTTATTGTACTCAAGAACTTACGAGTTGGCCTCCCTGGTTGGGGTTTCACACCAAGCAATCTCATTTCGAAAACCCCAATATTCTATTCACAAGTCCGTTCAGATCAAATATTAAAAATAATGTTTATTCTATCAATGGTGTGAGGGGATTGTGAGAAAATCGATCGTATGTGCTCGATCGATCGTGTGTGCCGCAATTTTTGCTTTTGCACTTGCATGTTAAACTCTACACACGCTGGCAATTTATTTTTTTATCACAATTAACATACAATTTCGATTTTACTGTTACTGAAAAGATGAACCATTACATTATTTTGTTTCTGTCGCCAATTACTCTACATTATACAACCTGAGCATGATGAACTGTAAATAGATATAATATTACTTTTATATGAATTAGTAAAAAGAAAATATGTGTAGTGAAATTTCACATGTATAATAGATTGGTTTTCGTGGATATGAATGATGTACAGTCTGAGTAAAAAACTTTAAGGCCAGTAGACATTTTTGAGAAAATGGAAACATTTAAACTGAGGAATTAAAATACCATTTGATTGATAATTATTGAAATTAAATAAAAGTAAAAAAAGTAGAAAATTAATTTGCAAATATTTTATTATTAGAAAATATTACAGAACACACAGATTAATATTTGAGCCTGAGTAAAAACTTTAAGGCCAACATAGAAAATAACATATAAGAAAAAAATTACAAATTCTTAGAAGGTTGTGTAGGAGACATTACTTCGAATTACTTCAAATATTCTTGTTTTCATGGATGAAACGAGTTTTTGACAAAGGGTGGGGTCGGTTTTATACCATTCATCTTCGATAGTAGATTTCAGCTCTGTTGTTGATGTAAAATGTCTCCCATTTGCATAAACTCTTCTTGCTAAGTCAGCCCAAAGGTTCTCGATTGGGTTGGGGTCAGGAGATCTAGCTAGCCATTTAACAGTTTCAACATTGTTGACTTGGAACCAATTTTTGTGCTGTTACTCGAATGGATCGGTGCATTGTCTTGCTGATATTTCCAATTTTCTCCAGCAAGACATTCAGAATTTGGCAAAAGATGATTTGTTAGGACATTTTGGTATCCTTGTGAATTCATTCTACCTGAAACGAATGCAATTAAGCCCACACCATTGTAAGAAAAACAGCCCCAAGTCATGACAGACCCTCCACCAAATTGACGCTTGGGAGAATATTTCTTTTCATTTCTTATATCATGCCACTACAAATTCCAGCCATCTGGTCCATCCAAATTCCATTTTTTTTTCGTCAGAAAAAATATTTTCTATCGATTGGTTGCCCCAGGTCATGACTTTCTGGCCAAAGTTCAAATGCTCTATTTTGTGTCTCTGCAGTAACTGAGGCTTAGTCAATTTTGCTGTATAAGTGTACCTTCCAGACCTTCTAATTGTGTTATAAATCGTTTTTTGACAAACTTTTAAACCTGTCGTCGGAATCAATTTCCTGGTTGAGTACTTTCCAGTAGATGCAAGTTAGTAAACTCTTCTTTCATCACGCGAGGACAAAGTTTTAGGTCTTCCCCCAGTATTCTTTTACCATAATTGTCTTTCAATTTTAAAAAATGGTTGACTACAGTCTTTGATCTTCCTATCTTTATCGCAATAGCACGACTACTCATTCCTGTTGAAGACAAAGCTTCGATCTGTCCTCTTTCACGATCAGTTAACTTCTTACCCTTCGCCATTTTCACAAAGATCACCAATACTTCGAAGAAACGCATGACAAATATGAAAATTGCAGCGTTGTCACAAGCTAGTAGTTGCAATGGTAATTACACGATTATATTATATTTATTTTTAAAAAATGACTGGTGGCCTTAAAGTTTTTACTCAGGTAGAAATACTAACTTTGTAAATAACCACATGTTTCACATAATTATGTATTTAAAATTATGTTTATAGCATTTATTTCTTATCAATGAACTTTAATAATTAATATTATTTGAATCACTTTTATTTCATTTTACATTTTCTCAAAAATTTTTACTGGCCTTAAAGTTTTTACTCAGGCTGTAATTGTGTAAAGTTGTGAAATAATGTACTGCGATGAGGCTGTATAATGATGAATCTTTTTATCGTATCATATTTATTTAAACAAATGTTACTAAGATAGAATATAGTGGATGTATAAATTCAGAAATTGGTCAACTGATACTTTATCTAATAGAATAATTCCTAAATGCATCTGCCTAAAATTGTTTTTACAATTAAGTTCCTATATATATATATGTGTGTGTGTGTGTGTGTGTGTGTGTGTGTGTGTGTGTGTGTGTGTGTGTGTGTGTGTGTGTGTGTGTGTGTGTGTGTGTGTGTATTCATTTATGAAGCATTCTGATTTTTGAAAAAGAAGATTATGATTTATTATCTGCTGAGTCTTAGGCAGATATGTTTGAACAGGCAGCTACTTCTTTCTTCGATTATCTTGGATATAAAAGAAATGGTAAAAGTTTACAACAAAATATACCTAAGCAACAGCGGCTACTTAATTCTTCGAGGCGAGAGAGCTTTCAAGAAAATCAGTTCTTTAAGATTAAAAAAAAATTACAGGGAGAATTATTAAACATCCTCCTTATCTAGAAATGCAAGATTCTTTTCTGTATGAAAAGATCAATAGATGAATAGGAATCCCTTGACATGTGTGGACTACATGCAGAAATACGTCTCCTTAAAGTATCCCAAACCTCATTCGGGTTCAAGTACGGAAAACATGCTGGCCAAACCATATGTACAATTGCCTCCATATGAAAGTGATTCTTCACCAACAGTACTCTGTGTGACTTATCTTAATAATATAGTAAGAGGAAAGCGAAAGGAAAGAATAGCACAGTAAGGAAAAAAAAAAAAGTACACATTTAATTCCATATGAGTACTTATGAACAATTGGATCAAGTATGTCATGTCGATATAACCAAGAAGTAACGGTTCTCTTTGAGACGACATTCAATTTAGGCTATCGAATGATATACCTGCACAGACACATATATTGGACCCACAAAATCTCTTTCATGATATGATTGGAATAATAGCCGCTTCCTACCGCCCACTAAACCCCACCGCCACACTTCTTGAATCACTTTGTAAACAATATCTGGACTGGTCAATAAAGAACACACATCTTAATTTACTTGCACTCCAGTTAATATTTACGCAGGCCAATTAAACCTTTCTTATCAAGGGCATGGTGTGATGGCACTTTAACTGATTGTTGAGTTTATGATAGTGTGATGTAGATAATCGAAGTCTCAGTACCAATGAATATGAAGTTACCATCGAAATTTCATCGGATCAGTAAAATCACAGCATCAGCAAAAATGTTGGCCAAAATCCTTCATACGTTTGCTAGACTGTCTCCTGAAAAACAAAATAGAATTTGAAGTATCAACACTTCAATGAAATTATTCAAAGGCATTTTACTTCAGATCAAAAAGATTTTAGAAATATTAAAAATATTCATAACTATTTATATTTTAGAAGTTATTAGTAGGAGAATACAACCGTATATTTAAGTAGAAAACTTAATGTATGATTTAAAAAAATTTTCAAAAGGGATATTTTAGTGATTTTTTTTTTGTAAATTTCTTAATCAGTAGAATATTTCCCAAATGAAATATTAAAACACTATTAATAAAATTTTCGAACTAGTACATATATACATATGTTTCCTGAAGATGAATTGAGAACAATTTCAGACTGGAAAGTTATGGTAGTAAAATATGAAGTTATCAACTATGTTTTAGTCCTGATAAGATCTTTATAGATTTCCTTATATTCAGCAGCTAAGCACTGATTAATTTCTTACTAGAATCCAAGATCTCATTCAACATTCGGATCATTTGAGGCGAAGGTACGAAATGGATTCATATTTTTTTTTTTGTCTCGACACGGCAGATCCGAGTGGATCTTTTGCGAAGAATTAACAATTTTCCAGCTTACGAAAACTTTGCAGGAGGCTATAGTGCATTCTAGAAACAGTTGTCAGCACTTCTCTCTTGAGAATAATGGAAGACACGGGGTGATGGGCCGATTGGCATACCAATAAACTAAACTTGATTTCAAAGGGACTGTTTCGAAAGCTCCCAAAGAGATATTCGGAAATTTTTCAGTTATGCTTGCAATCCAGCATTAAACAACTGTTTCATGTTACTATAAAAATATAATCGTACCTTAGTGGTAACTCATGAGGAGTTTTTATTCTGTCAATGATATTATCTAATCTCCAATGAAAAGATCTAAATTCTTCAAAATGACTAAGCATAAAATATGTAGATTTTCTATACCAATGAATAATTTCCATCGCCACAAATTGAATCACATCAGTTAATTCACAATTAAAAATGTAAAAATTATCTCTATTTTATCTTTACAATATATATATTTTTTTTTATTTCCAATAGCAGATTATGAACAGTTACAGCAAAAAAAGAACAGAGAATATAACAAAACATACTGAAACAGAGTTCATTAATCTAACATATCTCTTGCCTCCCAATATCGCTCGGCTAGAAAAGTCTTGCCCAGAGCAGGACAGTGAAGCTTGCGTAGAGTCCATGGCCTCTCCAGAGCTGCACAGAGTGCATATCGGGGAAGGAACAATTTTGAGTCTGTAAAGATGGTTTCGCAGGCAGATATGTCCGGCGGCTAGTCGGTAACGAGCGATTGCTCTACGCCTTGGACCATTGCATAGATTTGGGATGGCATTCTTCCAGGACTTTTAGGAAACGCGGTTATAGAGGTCTTCTTGAGCGTGGACTTTAAATGATCTTTTGATGAGATATTTGGAGGAAGACATAAGGCCAAGTTGTAGATCTTTTAGCCACTAAAAAAGTGTTACCAGGTGCACCACGGGGAGGTAGATCTACTGCGCACCCCTTTACAATATTAATATAAATATGTTAATTTTAAGTTTTAAAATATGTATTTAATATGTTTTGTTTTTGTCTATATGTTAATTTTTTTTTCATTATACAACCAAAACACCCTTAATGAACAATTGCTGGTAATTAGTCTCCAGCACTGTTAAGAACAAGTGGAACTAGATATTTAGAAGGTATGACAAATGAAACAAATAAATGAGCCCAATTTATATCAAAGTTATAAATGATTTTTTTAAATTATACTACCCAAACTACAGGCTCTAGATTATAAGTTGTAAATTATAAAGATGTTTGAAATGATTTCATGTTTTTTATCTGCTTTTCACATATTTATATATTGAACCAATCTCCATTGGTGATGATGAAGTTTAAGAAACAATTTTTCTTTTCCACATTTTTCCTTTGTGCGTTTGTCACTTTATACTTTTGGTATATTTGAAGTTCAATTTATTTTTTGCATATTTATATTTCTCCATTTATAAGTTTTTTTTTTTTATATTTCCAATTTCTTGAGGAATAATTTGCATCTTATCCAGTGAAGGAGATAGGTTCGATGGCGCCCTCAGGCCCAAATTAATCTGACGCCTTTATATATAATAATAATAATATTAATAATACGAATAATAATAATGGATTCGAATTAAATTTAGGTATTTTATCATATAATTAAATATGGTGAATAAATATTTTGTGTTATAATGATGAGCAAACAAACGCTACATTTAGATTTTTATGAAAAATCTAACGTCAATAGATAAATGCTATACTTAACGAAAAATTTTTGTACCTATTTATTTAGACATTTTAATTCTTATTACTTACACGAATAATTATTTTAAGAAATAATTCTACCCTTTAAATATTAACATCTTGAGGTTGTCAAAGCAAGAAAAGAAGCATTAAAATTCGGTCTTACAGTTGATAAAAAACAAAATCGATTTCAAATTTTTTGCCGCCTCGAAAGTCTTGGAACCCCTAAAAATTTGTTTGCCGCCCCCAGGCCCGGGCCTCGTGGGCCTAAGCCTAAAATCCGTCACTGATCTTATCATTGATTGACAAATACTTGTCTTTTGTTTAATTTTCTTCAAAATTTTCAAATCATTTATTTATTTATTGACTAATATTATTCTTTTCAAAATTGATCTCATATAAATTTATTTGTGAAATTTAAATAATTAGCTTACTTTTAATGAAAAATAGGTAAACTTAAAAGGAATTTTATTCACATTGTGAACCTCAATTTTCTCTTGGGGCATTTTTGGTTATTGATTTTATATTTTTTGTTTCATTCACTGTGATATTTTTGTTTCATTCTAGCCATGTTACTTAATAATGTATGTTTTTATATGTGCTACAGTATGTTCCTTAAGCTAATTCCAGAAAGAAAATAGATATAACTTATCATTGTAACTCTGAACTCCAAAGATTTGACCCTATTTTATCTCCAATTTGCCCATTCTTCAAAACTCTGGAAACAGTTGAACGCATTTTATTTCAATGCTTGAAATATGTTGAATCGAGAAACAAGCCAATAAG
>BPLR01003932.1:0-54626 GCA_021605095.1 Caerostris extrusa
ATACAACAGTGTTAAAATAAAAAAACATGATGCATATATATATATTATTTAACAATTAAACATATAAAAAAATTACATCTGGTTTTAGATAAATATACAAATTTGATTTCATAAAAAATTATTTTACGTCAATTCACCATAAATGTTACTTATTCATCATGAGTGTTGCTACATGTAACACTCATGATAAAAGTATGCAATACTAACTTTATTCCATATTAATAGTCAATATAAAATTAAATTGTTAAGCTTAATAAATAATCGATTCATGTTCTCATTATACATAAAAAATAAACTCATCAAATCTAACAATTAGCTTAAGCTTAATTATTAGCTTAAGTTAAACTTATGATAATTATTTAAAAATACTTACCTTAAATCAAAATCCAAGAAAATCATATGTACTATGTGGCATTAATTTAGAAAAGGAGTAATAAATACCAACAACTTGTAAAGAGTTTCATCTATTTTTAAATAATAAAATTTTTTAAAAAATAATTCTCATGATGTAGTTCCAGGACATACTTTTAAACTTAAAATTGCCATTTCAATTTTTTTTTTGTTTTTAACTATCAATATATGCTAGATAATTCTATTGAGGATATATAACATTTATTTATTTATATAAATAAACAAAATTAGTTTTTCGAAAACAAAAACTAAGTTACAATTCAGCAAATAGACTTCATACAGGAAAAGAACTCAATTTTCATATCAATACTTTTTTTTTGTCTTATAATTCCTAAATTAGCTATAAAATAACTAATTTAGAAATTATAAGAATAAAAACTATTTAATACCAATATTAAATAGCTATATTAATAATATTAAAGCTATTTAATATTAATATTATTTAATTTAATAATATGTTTCCTAAATTAGTGAAAATACATATACACTAATGTATTTTCTATATAAATTCAAAAAATAATTAACACATCTAAAATAAACCATACAGTGATATGAAAATTTTTGTGAAAATGACTCTTTTTAAGGCAATTATTTCCATTATTTTTCATCATTCATATAGGAATTGTATTTATCTTTTTCCTACTAGAATGCATCGATTATTGTATTTGTACTTTATTCTACAGTAATTATCACAGAAGTATAGCAACTCATACTTTAAATACTTATGAGCTTTTCTTTAATTGTCATTTTTTAAAGAAGTTTTAATATTTTGCTTTCCCCCCATGTCTAAAATAATTTTAACACAACAGTTTAAATTTTCATATTATTCTGTTACTCTAATTTTGATGTTGCTTAAAAACAATATTTATCTAAAAGATTGCCTACCTTTAAAATTTTCTTTCCACATTTGTTTTAACTTTATGTACTTTCAAATATCTATAAAAGTAATAAGTAAATATTTATGTATAATAAATTTTAATATTTACCATCTATTACAGCACATTATTTTAACAACTAATTTGAATTTTGAATATTTTATAACAATATTCAAATTAAAATTTAAGTTGGCTAGTATTTAAAAAAATAGTGTAAATAAAAATATTTTAGTGTTGAATTCCCTATTATTTTTAAGACAGTATATTAAAAAGAATAAGACTAATATTTTATTTGACTACACTAGATCATTTGGCTCTAATGATCAAACACAAATATATTTTAAATGTATTAATGAACAAAATTATGAAAGGTATGCCCAAAAAACTGATATGAAAATTTAACTCTTGTGCTACAAAGAGAGTAGTTAAATTATGAACACAGCCATATGGCAGCATAAACAGAAAAGTTTTTTAATTAGTATTTATTTGACTATATAATAGAGAATTGTGTTATTTGTTTTCATTTGTTCATTATATTTTTTTATGAAAACTGTATATACAGTGTTCCAATATTTAGAATATTGTTCATATATCAATGATAAAATGTAATTGTTACAAATAAGAAGGATTTTTCAGCGTGGGGAATCGGGTATTTTTGTAGGAATCTGTTTAAAAATCCAACTCGACACTTTAAAAAAAAATAATTTTAGTTTCCAAAATTCTAGGAACTAATGTTAAAATTAAATGTTGCCGATATCAATTTAATTGCATAAGTATAAAAATAAAAAAACGAAGAGAGTAGATATTTAAATAATAAACAGTAGCTAAACTAAGTAAGTGAAAAAACTGTCTTAGATCAACAATGAACGAAGAATCTTATAGAAACACTTCTATTTTGAAAAAAAAAAAAGATTTACAAATATAAAATTTTTTTAACTTAAAATGCACAATTTTTTTCTACTTGTCTTTAGATATTCTATTAAACTTTTATACTTGTTAATTTAATATTATTTTTACAGAAATATATATATATAAATCTGAAAAAAAATAATATAATCAATCTCGAGGCACCACAAATTTAGAATAACACTGTGTTGTGTTTTTTTTAAACATTCCGCATATTATTTTTTTTTTTTCTCGATGTCCCATTTCTGTATAGGACGTATATAAAATAAAATTCAAAATTTTTAATTACGACTGGGAAGACCAAATAGAATCACCAATATTATATACGCAAATATTATAATAAAATTTTTATGAATTTGAATCCTGATGACATATTTAATTTCTTTATCGAAACATGTGATACAACGTTTTTTATGTGTATCACATGAATTTCAAGAACTCGGTTAAGAAAAATGAAGTCAACTGGATTAGTGCATGTCATCAGATAATTTTATTCAAATATCTTTTTTTTTTTTTTTTAAATCGAGTAAAGCATGTTTTCTAAAAAAAATAATAATAACAATAATGAAATGCATAAAAATACAAGCGGAAAAATAAACAGCACGATTTAAAAAAATTTAAAAACAACTGTTAAAAATAATAAGAGTATTTTTTATAAATACAAAAGAATTGGGATAAAGTTTGGGGGATAATTTAAGTCAAATAGCAGTGCTTTACTTCGAAACTAATTAAATAATTGAATTTAAAAAAGCCATTAGTTTTAAATGCATTTATCCAATTTAATAATTTATAATCCTGGAGTAGCATTTTGATTTCTTTATAACGACATCACCACTTGGGTCGGTCAACGTTTCATGGGTGAGAGCGCACCTTCAGAAAGACCCCTACCAGGAGTGATATTTCTCAGTCCGCATCCAACGCAAGTAATGACAGTCCTATGGATCCATTGTGCTCCTCTCAGGAGTAAACGTATCCATGATACAGTAACTAATATCTATCTGAATCCGCGCCAGTCGACGATTTATTGCTATTAAGAATTCGTGGGACCAGTGATACAGCAACGAGCACAGAAAGAAATTTCTAGAAATTATAAGTCCCAATTTTAAAAAATTATAATAACACTACTTTATGGCTAAATCAATATTTATATCCATTATAGTAAGCTCTACTTTTAGAAATTGATTTCGTAAAATAAAATATATATGCAACGTATGTGTAACACTTATGTGAAGTAATGTCCTAAGTTAATAAATATTTTTTTAAAATTTGAAGTTTATTGTTTAAATATACGAAATATTTTATTTCAAAGGTCTCGGGGAAGATAATTTTTTGCAAAAAAAAAAATTAAAATGGGATAACTTACTGATACAAAAGTAGTTAATCTGCTGGACTGATATAAAAGGTTAACCATATATTTAAGAACGAAACACATAACAGCAATCTTAAAAAATAAAAACTATAGAATTCCAAACGATTTTCTTCTTCTTGAAAAATCTCATTTTCAGTTTGAAATAAAATTGTCTTTATTTTCACCAGACGATCTTTCAGAACAATTCTACATTATTTGCTCGTGACAGAAATTTAAATAAACCAAGATAAGTTAAGTAAATAAAAATATAAGTTAAGATATAAAAAGAAAGAAATTAAACGAGCCCATGCTCGGCGAGAATTAACAGGAATAAAAAGGTTAGTAAATAAACAAAAATTTAAAAATAATAGTTTATAGAAGTATTTTAAATAAAAAACCGTGGCAATTAAAAAGAGTTTATATATAACCGTTACGAAACCAAGAAATCTACTGGATGGCTGTACAGAAGGAGAAAAGGAAAGGGGAGGGCAGAGTTATAAACAAACCAAAACTAATACATTTCGAAGTTCCGACCGAACGAAGCGACCTTGACGAAACGAAACGAAAACGATAAACGAAATAGAACGATTCCGAAGCTATCAAACGAACTACGGAGAAAAAATGGTTCTTTTTTGAAAACGGAGAATGAAGTTCGCATCAAAACGAGGGAGTGAAATGCCGGGAGCTTTTTCATCCCGGGTCAAAATGAATTCTTTTAGTCACGGTGGAATGAACTGAAGTCTTGAAAGTAAATAGAACGTGGGCATTTTTTTCGCGTGGTCGGATCATAATACGGGAGATTTAGCAGCGTTGCATTTGTAGATGCATCTATTTTTAGAATGAAATTTTCGGTAATCTTTTTGCCAAGGTTTAGAATTGGATCAATTTTTAATTCGTCGTGAATACGACGGCGGTGAATGAAAAGGCGCATCTGTAATCGTCATTAAGAACTGATTTTGAAGAACCTGCAGTCACTTCCCATGGATCATTAATGAAATTATAGTAACAGAATTGTTTTGATAAAAGGCCCGTATATGTTAGCTAGATCTTATATTGTTGTAATAATATATAATTTTAAAAATAAAAGAATTAAAAAAAAGTTAGCAATAAAATACTTTATCTTGTATTTTTACTAATATTGATTAAACAGCCAACTATAATTATAATCATATTTATGAATTAAAATGAGGAGGTTTAAGGTGTATTTCTCCCTGTTGGTACTCCGTAATCGGTACGCCAGTTGCCAGTGCTGAATTAATCCAGACCGGAATCGCGTAAAGCAGAATAGGTCGGATTAGGGAGACGAAAATATTGAGTTTGCCTCTGAGTGAGATTTTGCTTTCCCGGTACATTAAAGGAGCTATTGTGAATTTGGCTTTGTTTGCTTTAGAAATAATGTATTGAATGTGTTTTTGAAACTTGAGTCGGCGATCTAAAACTTATTTGATTCTATTTGTCAATTTATAGATTTAAAATTTTCAAAATGCTATGACGAAAATGAAACTTAAAATATTTTGCCTTCATTGGAAAGTTTCTCTCTCTCTCTTTAGAAGTTTTGAAAGTATAAAAAAAAAAATGCAAATTTCTTAATAACTTTACAGAGTTGACGAAATTTTGAATTTAAGACACATTTCAGAAGTTTATCGTGCTATTAATAATACATTCTTTCGCTATTCTCACGCCAAAATAATTAACTACAACCATTAATAATATAAAGTTATCACATTTACATGAATTTTCGCAATAAAAAAAAAAAAATGAAACGTGTAGTGACTTCCAAAGATATACGATGTTAATCTCTCGAGAATGGGGGAGTGGCGAAGACAGTTTTCTGATGATGACATAATCGGCAGTTTTAGTTTACTCCCTTCCCTTAATCCGCCTCCTTTTTTTTTTTTTTTTTTTTTTTTTTTTTTGAGCTACTGTATTTCTCACTTTACAGCAGATTCAGCAAAAATGCTTCGAAGGAGCCTCCAATTGAAGCGCTGATTGCGCACAGTGGGCGGGCATTCCACCTCCCACTTGCACAGACTGCAATACAATATCGAACAGATCACCGAAGTCAAGCATCATTGGGCGCGGTCAGTACTTGGGTGGGTGACCACCTGGGAACACCGCGTGCCATTGGCATTCACAAATTTGGGACCTGAATGACCGAGTGTCTTAAGCGCTCGGTGCCACAGGTTTCGGGTTCGAATCTACCCGGTGAGTAACACTTTTCTCGCCGAGCGATATCGGTAGGCTAGAGATAGATTAATGAACTCTGTTTCAACTTACTTTTGTGCCATGGATGTTTGTAGTGGTTCGGAATCCACTTTAAGCCGTAGGTCCCGGTCTCCTATGACTGTAAGAGCGTCACGGAGCCAAAGTCAGACTTCTACCTACGGGTGCTCCATCACAACAGAAGCTGCTTCCTTCCCCTTCAACCATGAGTACGTATGGGCTCGTGGGCTTGGCCAGCCAAGTGGGATAAGAAACAACAACAACAAAAAGTTATCAAGTGGGTGGGTCTTACTCCGTGGCTCGCTGTCTTTCCTTATTTCATTTTCAGTCCTGATTGAAAGACTTTCATTCACATAGACTTACTGAAAATATTAGATATATTTAGAAGTGAACAATATCGGGTTTTAAAAGAAAGCTCTGAAGTTCATAAAGAGTTTTTCACTTCTTTTCACACCAGAAAAAGTTTTTGTCACGAGATATTAGAAATATAAATTTAATATGAGTACGTAATGTACCTATAATATAATGGATTTTTTCAACAAACTTAAACCAACGACTATGAATGACCGGTTGTGACTCGTTCCTAAGGATGAAAAAAAAAAAAAAAAATAAATGAAAATAAATAACGTAGATGTAGACTGCATCCCAGATTAGCCTATTATTGGCAAAATACTTTTCAGTAAATTTAAAACGTTGAATAAAATGCATATTATTTTTTGTTTCAATATTTTATTTTACTCTTTCAAATCTGAGAGTCTCCAAATCCATTCCCTATCATGAGTTTTTTTTTTTTAGAAACTTTATATATAATAAGATAGACCACTAGAAAAGTAGCATGATTACATGCACACTGCATTCTGTTTATCCATGTACATGATTATTCAAATGATAATTCTATTTTTAAGTATAAGATGCTATAATGAACATATTTTTTTTTTTTCAAAAAAATTTTAAGTAAATGAAAATAATATGAATTATTAAAAGAGTATATGAGGCAATGGGAATGATTTATTTACCTATATATTAGACATCAAATTTATCTTGCATATTATGAAAAATTTATTTTAAGGCATGTTTTTTTAACATTTTTGTTAGCAGTTTTTTTTTTTAATTGATTTATTAAAATTTGAATTTTAATTTGAAAATTTGAATTTTTTTGGATATAGTTTTAATTATAAATTTCAAATTAACTAATAATTACTCTAATTCAGATGTAATTCTACATAATTTAGACTATCAAAAACTGTGGAGATTACAAATTTTAATTTAAAATCATTAAAAGTCATGATTTCTTTTGCAACAAAATGTGAATTTGGCATTTTCAGCTTAGCTACCATCAGGTCACAAATTAATTAAAAATATATCTTAATAACTGATGAGACAAATTTCTGATAATATCTATGTTTTGTCAACAAATTATGAAAAATACGCTACCTATTATATCGATCAGTAATTCTTAAACTTGATTTACTACACAACCCTCTTTCGAATTAAAAAAATTTTCAACAATTATCAAAAAGAAGAAAACAAAATTGTATGAAGTTTTATTTTTCATACAAACATAATAAACCATCTTTAAAAATATTATATGTAATAATAACTAAAAATGGAATAAAATTAACTCTAGTATATTTAGAACATGGTAAAAAGGGCAAATTCCACTTTTTTTTTCACAACCTTTTTTTTTTTCAACTATACTTTTGAAAAATTGTATAGTTGATCAAAAACATCTGAAAAAAAAAAAAAAATTTAGTATTCAATTATGTATCATTTCATAAAAAAAAAAAAAAAAAACCCAGTTTTTTGTGATTTCGTTTAAGAAATCTTTATCTTTACCTCAAAAAATTCTTTTAGTGAATATCGCTGATGTAAAGCATCAAAATTAATATGATGCACACTATTTTTATGACCACAGGAACCTTTCACACAATACCCACATTTTGCCAACAAACACTCCCAGGTAAGACCTCTGGGATATTTGCATCTTAATCTAAAGGACTTTCCCACTTAAAGATTTATCTTGTGCATCCCTGAAATAGACATAGCATATAGAGATGAAAATATTTCTCCTTCTATTTTGTGTTCGTCTCAAACACATTTGAAAAAAAATCTCAACAAGCTATTCACAGGCTTTTTATTTTATTTTATTGAAGAAAAAAGGCTAGGAGAACTGAATTTTTAATCAAAGTTAGAGTTTTAAAAATTAATTTTAACTAAGTTAATTTTAAGAAAAATCAAAAAGCACATCATTTATTGAAACACCCAAGAAAATTATCTACTTCTGGACAGTAGCGACAAATTTATATATGAGAGAGAGAGCAGAATAAACTGTAGGAAGCTTATATTTGCTTTGAATTAAAATTACAAAATTAAGTATGATGGAATAATCTGTAAGGCTAATGGTTAAAGGAAACAATTGAAATAAAAGGGGGAAATGTGTGTGTGTGAGAGAGAGAGGGGGATGAAAAAAGCTCGAAATACAAGTACTCACATATAACTAAAGTGGTGCTAGGAAGGACCATTAGAATTCCATGAACTTCTGGGATCTGTTCCCCTTTCCTTTATTATTGCAGGGGAAGAATTTGTTTTCATTTGAGTTTTCATACTATTTGAGAAATGTGTGAGTATTCATTAAATGATGCATTACTTGCTTCTTGAAAGGTTTGAATTGAATGTTCTTGGATCAGTTTATTATTATTATTATTATTATTTTTTTTTTTTTGTAGTTATGGAAACTGCAAGATGTGATTCCATCCAGTAGGGGTAGTGGTATTTTCCGTTTGGTTGTGTTATGAAGAATTTTTTGATGAAATCTTCTATTGAGTCTATCTTTTAAACTTAATGTATTGTTGAGTTATGAACATATCAGGGTGCACCAGTGATGATATGATGATTTGTACTTGATTTTTTATTTTAGGTGGTTATGCCTCATATTGAAGCTGCATACGTGAATATTGGACGAAGAATTTGCTTGTATAACAGAGAGTGAAAACTTGAAATGTCTATTGATGAATGGGAGGCTGAGATATAACTTATTCCAGCACTTATCCTTGATGTATTGTATATTGAAAACAAGTTTTTTTATCGATTATCTGGCCAAGATATTTCATTTCCTGCTCCAGTCTAATATTTCTTCAAAGAAATAAAATTCATCATTTGGTGCTCTGGTATATTCTTTTTTTTTTTTTTTTTAATATGACTGCTTTTGGCAACTGGCATACTGATTACGGAGTTCCAATGGGAATAAGATGCTTTAACCTCAAATAGAAAGCTACTGCTCTGATCCTTGTTATTTCTTTTTTACCTCTCAATTATTGGTAGAATTTTTATTTTCATTATTAATTTCAGAGTTGAAAATTGTTGTAAATACTTTGTTTGCTACTAGTTCATTTTGAATAAAGTAGTAAATCTTTGAAATATGCATTTTGGCAGTCATAGTAAAATTAGAGATTTGCAGTAGATAAAAGTTTTAAAGAGCAAAGGAACATAAAATTTCACTTGTTGCTCCAATAATTCTTTGGGTTTTTGCAAGTTTGCTATCATGTTTTTGAATGCAAAGTCCATTTGCATATCATTGTATTCCACAAGTTGTTTGGAGGAATCTTTGGGTTCTTTTTAGCAATGCAAACAATTTTAAAAATATTCTATCTTTTGTTTCCCCCACCCAGGGAATTTATTCATCATGCTTTGCACCTTTTATTCTTTAGCACTATATTTTATATGTTTATGGCACCTGCAATAAATGTTAACCCTGGTCCCTAATTGTAATGAATTTTTAAAAATTTTTGTTATTTTTACTATATTTGTTAACTTTTCTTGTAGTATCATGTTTTAAGCTTAAATAACATCTTTAGTCACCATACTATTATAAATTAAGCAGCGAACCATATATTCTTATTACTATTAATTAACATAAGGAGATTAAAAGGTCTAGACCTTGCAGACAAAAATATTTTCAAAACAGACTCCCATCAAATTGCAATATTTTGGTGATCATCTTAGCAGTAAAATACGAGTTGCATGCATATTTTGAAATAAAAATAATTTGCTAATTTACTCATGCATATTTTGAAATAAAAATAATTTGCTAATTTACTCATTAAAAAATTTTTATTGCTCATTTTAACTTTATTTTTTTGTATTTAACTTTATATTTTATAGATAATTTAAATGAACAACAAATAATTGAGGATTGATAAACTCGGCAATTTCATATGAAGAAATATGGCATATTTATAAATATAAAACTATTTTCTGTTATTAAACTAATTTTTTTTTCTTTGCTCTTACAAAGAAATCATTCATTTAAAATTGTTCATTTCTTTTTTTAATAATTATGATCTTTTTATTTGAATTTCATAATTTTTATTGATTGTGTAATCATAATTTCTATTCAGTTGGTGATAATTTTTTTAATTGATTGATTTTGTATGCAAATAATGTAACTGTTTCTAAATCAATATTTAACATTCTAAATTTTTTTATCAAGGAAATATTTCTTATTTATTAACAGTTGAAGCATCAAAATAAGAATTCGTTAAGGCAAAGGTTAATAATTGTATCTCTTTATTCTTTTTTGTTAACTTTTTTAATTAAATTACCTTCACAACTATTAATGTAAAGCAATGCTATATTTTTCCCTTCACGTAGTTCCCCTTGGAATGCCTTTTGATAATCGAATGAGACACAAGTTCGTCACTGCAGCCCAGTTGTGATTGTGACTACTATTAAAAGAAAATAGGTCCTTTTCAGAACCCGACTGAAACGCAGGTAGCCTGTCTAGTACTAAATATAGTGAGTTGACTATTCTGACAAGAAAAAAATAATGGATTTGCAATAGTTGAGGTTAAAGCTTCTACTGATGTGCTTCAATTTTTTTTTTTATAAATGTCAAATTTATGCACTGCCAATTATATTCTGCCGAGATCAAGACAAGTTGCATCTGGCATTGTTATATATATAAAAAACGCCCACCCATGTACCTATAAGATCCTACATTCCATGCAGGATAACAAATTTGACGGAACAGATCTCATCATTTGGAAAGACAGTAGACAAACTAAGTATATTTTTTATTTATAACCCTCCTGGAAATGAATAACTACTATTATGGAGAAAACCCTTCATAAAAACACAATATTTATTGGAGACATGAATAGCCATTCTCCAAGATGGGGCTATAATTAATCTCAACAGACAAGACAAAATGCTAGAGGACTACTGCAACTTCACTTCACTCAATAAAGGATCACACCTTTCTTTCCTTTAAAGGAGAAAAGACAAACCCTGACATTGTGATATTTCATTCAAACATATCTACCAGAGTTTCCATAAACTTATTTGAATCTTGTAGTGGTTATGGACACATTTTGGGGATGAAACACTCTTTTGATTCCCACCATTTTCATTGTTTTGGTGATACATACCCCAGATAGAATCTGAAGAAAGCAGATTGCGATAAATATTCCTCCCTGACCAATAGATTACACATCTTTGAAAAACTTGACTTTTTCAAACCCCCATAAAAGTAATGATTTTTTTTGGAGGCAATTAGAGCCTGTACCCAGGAATCCATTTCTAGGGGGAAAATTAAAAGATACAGACCTTTTGAATTCTCAGTTTTAAAAAGAAGTTGTGATGAAGCACTAATGAAGCGGAGCTTTCACTAAGCACTTCAAATAATGTTGACCTTTGACACGCACAGTGTTGCCCTTTTGGCATGCACTTAAATGTACGATAAAAGAGGCAAAGAGAAAATCTTTTAATGATTTTATCAAATCTTGATTTTAGAAGAGATGGTGATTCGGCTCATTGCTTTTTGTTATTATTAAACAATGATTCAAACTCAAACACATTTTAAAACCTTTTATAAGTAATGGGAAAAGCCCCACAATAATAAAGAAAAAGCTGTAGCGTTTGAGAAGTTTTATGCATCTGTATGCAGGTTGCTCCCCAAGAAGCATTTTAAATTACTTAGGAAATCACCAGTCGGTTGCCTAAATAGTAGTGACAAACTGCTTTTTAATAACGAGTTTATTTTTAATGAATTATAGCAAATCATAAGAATAGGCGTGGCAAGAGTCCTGGACCTGATGATTTTCCAAGTGAATTCTTTTTAAACTTAGGTGAGAATGCCAAACAAACTCTTACTTTAATATTGTAAGAAAGACACAACTTCCAGCAGAATGGAAAAAAGCTACTATTGTCCTGCTCTTAAAACCACAAGGGCAACAAAGAACACTTCCAGATACAGATATATTTTTCTGACGAATGCAATTTCAAAACTGATGGTGGAGGAAAAGAAGTACCTTACAACAAGCAATTTTTCTGTCCCAGTGCATCAAGGATGGTTTTCATAAAAGGAATTTTACCCTGGCAGTCGACATGGACTTTAAAAATGTTTATGATAAAATATACCAGTAGAAGCTTATCTAAAAATTGATAAATTTTGGTATTGGAGGAAAATGCTAAATTGGCTAAAGTCCATCCTTTACCAAATGATGGCCCATGTAAAATATCAGACAACCTTTTTTAAATTTGTCCAGCTCTGGAATAATTTACCGCAGGGATCTGTTAAGAGCTTCACAATGTTTAATGTTATGGTCAATGATTTAATCTGTAACCCAACAACAATATCTAGAATTATTTGTCTAGCTTTCTCATACAATATGGTCATTTATACTACTGGTGCTGATATATCTGTCTCAAACAACAGAGTCAATGAATCTATGAAGGCTTGGAAGATTGGTATAGTGAAAATGTTATCGGTTGGTATAGTGAAATGTGACTTATCGCTACTATCGAACTTGTCCTCCAATGGAAAAAACAGGCTGGGGAGATGTCAAGAAAAGACACCGATAAAATGAAACTTTTAAGGACTTTCCGGCATCCCTTGAAGCTCCACTCTGATACATTATCGACTATATATAAAGCCTATGTTAGACCTGTTCTGGAGTATGGAAAACTCGTTGCTACTGCCTCCAACACAAGTTCTAAAATAGTTGATATGGTTCAAAATACAGCTCTACCCCAATCACTGTTATGGAAATTCAAATTAACATTCAACCTTTAAAGTTAAGAAGGGAGCGGCAACAATTAAAACTCAATGAAAAATGAAAAAGACCCTCCTTGCACCATTGGCATACGTGTACCCTTCTAATTTAATATTGAAAACTCGCATGACCTTTCTAGCAGGGGTTGAGGAGCTCATTAATAATTACAACCTCACTCTCAATTCATGTTATCCCTTTAATAATGGATCTCCTCCTGATTGTAAAATCCCTACTTTTTACCTGATTATTGGCTCTTCTGAAAAGAAATGTGATGCTATCTCAGAACTCCTAAGCAGCTCATTGCTGTAAACTACCCAGAAGATGAATGGCTCCATATTTTTACAGATGGCTCTGCAACGGGAAGCGCTACTGGTGTACTGCGAGGAGTTTTTCGATGAATCTTATACTGTGGGCTTAAATGCCATAAATTTCAATGCTGAGATTGAGACCATAAAACAAGCCATTCTAAACCTTTTAAATTTGCCTATATCACTTAAGAAAGTTGCGTCTTTTTTATAAATTCCCAGTTTGCTATTTTGGCTGCTGCTTCACATACAATAACAGATTCCTACCAAGTGAAGGAAGTTAAGATGCTTTTTAATCAAGCAATTTCTACTGGCTGAAAAATTGTTCTTTAGTGGATTCCGAGCTACTGCAAAATTCCAGGAAATAAAAAACCTGACATTCTTGCATAAATGGATGTAATTTGCGATAGCCACATTTTACTCTGTCCTACCATCAAATCTGTGGTGTAATAAAAAATAGATTGCAAATGTCCCTCCAAATGACTGTGTTGATGTTGTGATGGATAAGGTCTGGAGTTCATTAATTCCGATGGAATTCCTCACTCAGTTTTTACTGCAAATTTTAGACATTTGACTGGACTTGACTTTTTACAAGGATACCTTTGCCATATTGACATGGCCAATATTCCTGACTGTCTCCTGTGTTCTTCAGGCACTTGTGGATTTTGCACAATTGACAACCTGCCCTGCACTTTCTTTTATGAACTGTTCTCCAGGCAACTTTTATACAAAGACTGGTTTTTACTGGGCTGCCAGAAGGCTCATGGCCGATATACATATAGCCTTCGCACAGAAGTAAGGGAAATTTTTGTTTTTCTAAATATTTTTAATGACTTTAAATCCTAATTATTTGTGCTGAATGCTCTATGAAATAATTATATGCAATATTTAAATATCTATATATTCTCTGTTTTATTTTATTTTCATGGAAATAGGATTTTCAAATTACTATCTAGATAAGATATCAATATCAATAAAATACAAAATAAATTAGCAAAACCCCAAAGAAATTAATTATAACAACATCTCAATAATAATGTATCGATTATTTTTTACACTTATCTTAAGATTTTACTTTTGATTATAAATAACGTGGAACTCGTGAGCCAGTGGAAACTTTAACAGTTAGTAAGCATTAGGTTCGAATCCATTAGTAGCTACTGATTTCAAAACCTAGAAGACTCGATGGAGGTTACAATGAATAGAAAGCGTAAGATAGCCTGGTAAGAATTTTCCAGGTTTTCTCTTATGCGGTACTCAAATGAGGTGCAGTTTTAATTGCTTACTGGTTGGCAGTCGTCCCTGATTTCCCGATGATTGGCTCATCGTGGCATATGTAGAACACGAGGTTCACATGTGTGTAACAACAACAAAAGCCCACTAAATGGATAATCAAATTTTTCGAAATGAATAATCTGAATGCGGGATATAATTAATCCCATATAAAACATATGAAACATTATTAAAATAAATTTGCATATCTATAATGCAGTTAATAGGGAATCTTAAGTTTCAACTCAGATTAGAACGTCAATACCTCTATATTTCTTGGGAGATCAGTTTTATTGAAAGCATGTATTTTTAATAAAAAAATGTTTAATTTAACAGATATTTTAAAGGATTTTCAAAATGTGTTGTTACATTGTTGGTGGAATCGGGCTCGAATTCACTGGTGGTGTCCAGTCCACATCCCCAAATGACGTTTTTCCATACAAAATTCTTAAAAGTCTTTCAGGAAGGCACCGTCCATCACTTGGTTGTCTGTTCATGGGCTGTTCGGTCCATACATAAAGGAAACACGAGGCCAGCTGATGTTCAAATGTTCAAAACGTGATTTGCATATGTGAAAATCACATTGTGTGTGTATATATACATATACAATGCCATTTTGATGCATACTTTGCTATGATATATTTGATATATACTTTGCATTATACATTTGCATTGTGCTTTGTATTTGCCTTATATTAATTACATTTTGATATATACTTTGCAACAAAATGGTCGTGTTTTTAATGCACTCCTTATTTGTTCTCCTTTGTTTTTTGTGCTCATGTGTCGTGTTCTTTACATACACACACACACACACATACATTATATATTATTATTTATATATATATATATATATATATACAATGACTGGAAGCTTAAGTTATTTTGGCATATTAATTCTTACAAGTTCATGGAAGCACTTAATATATATATATATGAAAGAATATGCAAAAATTGTAAAATCCATTAAAGAAATATAAAGTTTTTGCCTGTCATTTTAATAACGTCAACGCTAAATTTGAAATACTCCTTATTTGTTCTCCTTTGTTTTTTGTGCTCATGTGTCGTGTTCTTTACATACACACACACACACACATACATATATTATTATTTATATATATATATATATATATACAATGACTGGAAGCTTAAGTTATTTTGGCATATTAATTCTTACAAGTTCATGGAAGCACTTAATATATATATATATGAAAGAATATGCAAAAATTGTAAAATCCATTAAAGAAATATAAAGTTTTTGCCTGTCATTTTAATAATGTCAACGCTAAATTTGAAATAGGTACCCCTAATTTCATTTGTGGTTATTTAGCAGAGCATAACTGGTTAAAACAATTCCCATGAGGAGTTAGTCAATGCCGCAGGAATACATTAAAAAACAACGAACAACTTTTTATCAGCTTCTGATGTTTACAATGTTTTTGCTTTATCTATAGTTTTAATTTACATTAAGCCAACGATTTGGGTTCTTTACTTTCATTTTCGCAGGTCACTCACTTTTTGATTATCTTTACTTTAAAAAGCACTACCAGATCCCATCAAAAAATCGTGCACTTTGCCCAGAATTTCTTCCTACCTCAAGTTTACATCCCAGTTGATTTGCAACGTAAGAAAAATGATTCGATAGTATCTGCTTTAAAACTCAATTTTTCCAGTCTTTTTGGGAAGCCTTATCGGGTGTAGGTGGAGTTTAAATATTTACATTGCCACCCACGCATGCCGGGCAACAGGTGAACGCTTCGCACGTTCTGAATTATTTAAGAGATAGGAACCACTTAATGACCGGTCTTCTGGGCTGGGTGGTGGAACTTAATTGAAGGGCAGACCGGGAGCGGTTTTGGGCTCAGTGTTTTCCCGAATAGTCGTTTTCAATTATGGTCCACTTTGAGAGCACACTTTCGAAAATAATAAGTTGGCTCTTGATTAGGGCATTAAATTGATAGATAAACTCGGATTTCAATTTGGGTGGCTGAAAACGGTCTCCGGGAAGAGTGTTGGAATTTCTAGAGGTGAACATACTTTTCAGGTATCGCTGGTGTTATCGAGTAAGAAATATCCGGTATATATATCGGGGTATGTTTCCCTTTATATTAGAGGCAGATCCGCACTTAAGCTATCCACAAAGATTGTTATAATAATGTTAATCTTTTCATAAACACGAGACAAATGTGCCCCACATTAAATTTGAATCGTGTATATGAAATGATGTAATTGTGTGTGAGAGGGAACGCATAACACGAAACATATTTGAAATAATTTGATAGTTATGAAACTTGATAAAAGTCACTTGCCAAAAGAAATTTTTGCATCAAATAGCATTTATAAACGATGAGATTTAACACAAATTTGCGAATTGTGATTGCGCAAAATCGCAATTTTCTTAAATGCTTAGAATATTGGGAGTTATACTCGTATGTTGTAGTATTTAGATTGTGCAGATAAATTGTAATTGGGTGTGGTTAGGTTGAGATACTTGATGCACAGGTTGGAGAACTGACAGCTTTATTTACACAAGCACAAATATCACACACATACAATTAATGAAAGACAATATTTAACACATTTAAAGACACATAATTATATATTCGGAGAAGTATTCCACTTCTAAGCCGAAACCCCAATTCTCAGGTACTGGCAGTGTGCGCGAAAGATACTTCCTCTCCGGGTGAGAGTTTATAGGCCAACTATTACGAAGGCTGCATTAAATATATTTCCTCTCAGGATGAGAGACTATAAACTAGACGTTTCTCAGCAAGAGCGCAAGTTGTATTGTGCTTCCTCCCGGCAGAGAGTCTCGAGGATTATTGATCATTTCTCCTGAACGCCACGGGGGCACTCTGATCAGTGTATGGCAGGAAGCACGGTTACAATGTTTATTTTGTAATATTTTCATTTAATCATAATTAAATAATAGTTTAATTATGGATTTCAATGGAATCTTCTAATGATCTGGAATATCTTCTAATTCTTATTTCATTAAAATTGATTTGCTAAATTGTATTCAGACTTTAAATCATCAATATATTACTTTACTTTTAAGATTTAAAATATTTCAGAAATTAAAAACATATCTTTTTTTCCTTTGTATAATTACTATGTACATTATGTTAGTAAAATTCTTTAATCTTGACTGGAACACTCATTCATAAACATTTAAATGAAATAAATATTTATTTTTCTTTTGGAACTTTGGTTCTGTGCGAATAAAATTTAAATTGGGTAGATAAAATTCTCTGACAGACATAGCAACAGAGAGTACAATAAAATGCCATCAGCTGAAATTTTCTATTTAAAATGGAATTCCAAAAATCGAAACTAATCAGAAAGTCATGTAATGAATTATAATAAACTTTCATCATATCATATCAAATTAATTGATGCAACTTCTTTTCCAATATTATTTAACCAAAAAAAAAAAAAAAAATGTAACTTCTCCTCAAATAGGGATTGAAAAATTCCATTTAAAAGTAGCTTTTCTTTAGAACGATCTAAACGAATCAAATCAGTGCTTTACGCAATTTAAAAACGAAACCAAAAGAGAAAAAAAAATTAAAAAACAGAAAAAAAAAAGGAAATAAATGGGAAATTGGTAGATACATCACCTTTTAAAGTGACATCACATTTTAAGAAATCGATTCCTGAATTCCTTAGCGTGGGGAAAAGATTCAGATCGCGAGAATTCAATTTCACCCTCAATCGGCATATCTTTGTTAATTCCGTTAGCTAAATAGCTCGATTAATGAGCTAAATTTGGTGAAAGAATTTCCGCCTCTCTGGCTGAATGCCTTCTAGAATTAAGAATTTGCATTTCTTTTTCTTATTTTCATTCTTTCTTTTTTTTTTTAATTCCACCCATCTGCCATTCGCCATTTTCTTCACTAGATCGAGAGAAACCATTTTAATTTACCCCTGCTCGAGTTCGGTTAATCGTCTGTAGATTGAAAAGAATTCCAATTGATAAAAGAGACATCTGGCAATTAGAACCGAATGCCTTCCAGCTAAAACGCATTTTAAAGTGTGAAAATAGAAAAGGGGGACGGAATTGAAGGGGGGGAGGGTATAGAACAGAAATTATAAAAAAAAGAAAAAAAGCTGCATTTCCGAATTATGTGCGATATTTATTAGTTCATTTAAAAACCGAAAGAAGCCAGAGGGGTAATTAATTTGTTGAAAATTCTTGACAAATGTAAGTGACATAGTAAGATTTTTTTTCTTCTCCTTTCTGAAATGCAATGTTTTGTATTCAGGTAAACCTTTTAAAGAAGTAATAAGATCTTGCTTAATAGAATTTTAATTAATGGCATCGCTGTCACATTGATTAGCGAATTGCTTATTAAAAGTAAAGGAATTCTTCTGGTGAGCATAAAGTGTGATTCTTCCAGCAAGTTAATGGCAAGAAATTAAGATAATATAATTGATTTTGATGGTCGGAAACTTCTGTGATAATGCGATGCTGTTGGGTGTGAATGAAGAAAAAATTATTTTTGCTGAAGGTTAATTTATATTAATAAACTTAACAAGAATTTTCTAAATGATTATTTTTGTCACGAAAAAAAAAATAGCTAGAAATTGTTTGACATGCTGTAAAACTTGATAGCATTTCATAAAAGAAGTGCTTTCTAGCAAAGCCTCACTTTTCAAATTTAATTCTTATCAATTATTTCCAATAATTCTTATTACATTTCGCAATTTTTTAAAATGAAGTAGAATGTTTGGTGTTTAAAAAAAAATTAAGAACTTTATTTAATATGGTGTTAGGATTATTTTTGAATAAAGCAAAATACAATATAAATTGCTTTTTTTTTAAAAATAACTTTTCAATTACTCAAACAAATAGTTATAAAAAGATGAGGAAATAAAGAAGCAAAACTATATAATTTTAAATTACATAGATACAAGCACAATGATAAAACTATATTGATAAAATTATAACTATACAGTAATACATTATATCGATTAATAGACAATGGTATTTCATTAGACAATTGGTCCCATATGATGATAATAATGCTGAAGATTCAATGATAAATGGTAAAACTATATTGATAAAATCATAACTACAATAAAGAATTATATCAATATAATTCTTTACTGTAGTTAACATTGTGTATTTTTATATTATAAAATTATATTTCATTAACCAGTTGTTCCCATATGATAATGACAATGCTGAAGATTCAATGGTATTATCCATTAAACTTCACTCAATGGAATCATGATTTCCATTAGAACATAATATCAATCATTGTATTTTTTACTACTGTTAAAAGTAATTTTTTACTACTGTAAAAAGTAATTGAATACAAATACAGCAATTTAATATTTCTAATGTTGATAATGATAGTGTTAGTATTTAACATTCACTCCATGAAATCTTTTAAATTCTATTTTCTAAAGGCCATCATTTCAATATTTCAACACTCTCCTACGTGAAGAATATCTTCTTGAAGATATTCTTAACTTTAACTATCCATATCTATGTTACCTTTGGTATCTATTTTAGCATATCTTTTATTTTATATCTGTTATATCTATGTTCAGCTGTAAACTATATTACACACACACCATATGAGACAAAGCTTGTTATCAAAAAACTTGCCAGTAGATTGACGTAGTCCTACTTAAGTTAAGTTACTTTGACCTGTTCTTCTGTAAGTTAAATGATCTTATTTAAGTTAGAACATAAGATTCTCTAAAATAGATACGACCCACTCCCTTCGACACCTTAACCAATCAATCATGATTACGAGTACAAGGAAATAAAGATACTTTTTTTAATTTTGAGTATTATTAAAAATTTTTTTCATAAATATGCATTTAAATTCGATATATAATAAGAAATATAGTAAACTTCATTTGCTTGGTTAAAAAAATTGTATTGAAAATTAACAGAAAGTATATTTCAATTAAAAGTACGTTCAGAAATTTTTGCAATGATTTTGACTTTCCCCCTGAATTAAATTTATGAATAAAAAAAAATTCTGAATGACATTTATTCCAAATAGGGACAATTATTGTCTGCCTGTTTAAAATTATTTTTTTCCTTTAAAAATAAATTGAAAGCTATATTTTTCCCTTTTATGAAGAAAAATATTCTTATTCGATTATTAAAAAAAAAGATGTGAAAATCCATAGTTTTAATATTTTTACACGTAAAATAAGAATTAAAAAATCCCCCTCCCCCAAAAAATCCGTAAAAATTTCATTTGACTGAGAAAAGGGCAAAAATACATACCTAACAAAAGGTACTTCTTGTACATACTTCTTATTACATGTGAAGCTCTATCTGAAATCAAAACCAAGTTATAAAATTCGATTTCAAGCTCATCAAAACGTAAAAACATGCCATTCACTGGCTAACACCAAAACATGTTTCTCAGCAATAGATTTATTATCTGAAAATTATTTGGCAAGTGGAAAATGGAAGTATGCAGTTGCAATTGATGGGGATAGGATATATTTATCTGATTTCAATTAGGAAAAGATAAATGAACTGTCGAAAAACACCTGAAATGCTGATTCTGAGAATACTAGGAAAGTTTTACCAAAGTTTTTTATCACTAGTCTCTTATTACGGATAATATAAAACGATGAAAGTACAAACCATGTCAAAATTTAACTCTGATTACTATTGGAAATATATTTTAACCCTTATTTTCAAAGACATTTTATCACTTTTCTTAAGCAATTTTCACTGTGTTAAGTTTCATAAGAATTAGGCTACTATTCTTATTCGTACCACGAATTTCATGACTCTATATGTGGAAAAAGGAAAAATGATAGCAGAATTTGGATTATTCAATTTAAATGCATCCCACCCAAGTCTTCCGACGTGTCTGCTGTGTATTATTGCGCATTTAAGCTATTAAAACAAGCTCTTTATAAGCGGCATCCAAAAACATTGGATGGATTCTGAAAAATTATGGTATTGTGGTTTTTGGTGTGTGTGGAATTGTGGAAAAAAATTGTGGTCTTTTATCTTTCTTGGTAGAAGAGTGATACAAAATCAACCTTGTTTTTTTAAGAAAATTCTTTTATCTTGAAAATCAAGATGTAATACGATAATTCAATAAATGGGCTATCAAACTGAACATAATATATAATTTTTTTTTATCTTTCTTTACATATATGCTTATGCAATATCAAACGTTATATTAAAAATGTCTGAACAATCTTTGTATTATTTGCTCAATTCAGCCCAGTAGTTATTGCTGTAGTATCCTTCATGGAAGAAGGGGGGGCAGCTTCTGTTGTGATGGAGCAGCTGTAGGTAGAGGTCTGACTTCTGCTCCATGTCGCTGAAGAAGGGCAGTGCTTTCTGAGAGGACTTTTAAAGAGAGCTACCCCGCATTCACATATCGAATGGGAGAAAATCCGAAAACTCCCACCAGGTAGTCCGACACATGAGGCAAAATGCTGCCCAGTAGTAATATAGGTTACTTAAAACTACTAATGGCATATATTTCTGAGAGATCGAGAAAACTTATTGAATTTTATTACATTGTGAGTGAACATCTCGAATAAACAGTCAGGCTGTCTGTTAGGAGTTTCCCAGGCTTTTCTCGGATACGACATACGAATGCGGTAGTTAAATTCGAAAATTCTACCGGTTAAACGCTTTCAAGCCATCCATTGGCGGCTAATCGTGGTATGCAGGTTTTCTTTTACAAATATATAATATCAGTTATAAAATAATTTGAATTTGAACGATAAAAAATAGAAATTTATAACTTACAGTTACAAGTCATGTAACCGTAGTGTGTATATAATGTAGTCAAAAGATTTTTAACCCATTAAGGACGACTAAACCCTTTCCATTTGAAGGAAATGATTAATCTATTTTTGCACTCAACAAAATCTAATTAAAATAACAAAAGTAAAATTGGGAAAAAATATTTACTTTTTGAAAAATGTTGCAAAAACGTTACGCCAGTTTGGTTTGGTTTGGTTTATCGCTCTACGGTCATCTTTTTGCACACTTTAGGCTACATTTTAACGTGGATTCCGAATCACTAACAAACATTTTTTATATGCAGCTATAGTTTGGTAGAATAAAATCGTACCTTAATAATTTTTTTGTTAATAGAGGCATCTATGAGAGTAACTCAAAAGTAAATAAGAAACTGCAAAGATGTATAAAAGAGCAATTAATCATTCTAAAATATTATAATGAAGGACTAAATGTATTTTTTTTTCTCGTAATCAAGCCTTCTCTACACCAGAAATATTTAAGTAATGTTAAAACCAATATCAACATTAGTCTGAAATGGATTAAATCATTACATTTTTTGTTTCCCCAAAAAAAAAAACGAATAATTAAAACAAGATGAACCGAATAGTATTTACAATTTGAAATCGGCTGTTTAAGAACAAGTTAAAACTGTTTTCATACATGTTTTCTTACACTGTAACATAACATAATAGAGTTCCTTTATCTATCGGCACTTTTTAGATCTTAAAGTTTTGCTGTTTTCGAAAAACGTGAACAAATTTTAAAAACATTGGGATGAATATAAAGAAAACTCTCCATAAAAATATAACAAATGATGTTTACATTGTGCCCGATGCTGGAACATCTATCACGGATTTCAAGCCAACGATTTGTCAAGTATATTTCGCGTTAGCCGATAAATCTTTTCTTTCCCCTTGAAATCAATTCCATTAAAAATACTGAAAGGTCAGTTTTTATTCATATTAGAAAACTATTCCCGGCGAACGAAACCGCTTCTGATATAATCTTAGCACGCCATCGAACCTTTATAAGAACTGTTACTTAAATTCTTCCAATAAAGCGCGGGAACTAGCAGAAAAATGCGGAACGCCGATATGATTTCGGGCAAAAATCGCGTGACATATTTTGGATAGACGCCGAATAACCAATGAACTTTTGCTTTACATCTATTACAAACGCATATTAATAATGCGATTTTTCATTTCTTGCTTCTAAACCCAGGCACGCTCGATTCTTTTTGGGAGACGCTATTGTTATTATTTCTTGCAACATTTCCCCTTTCAGTCGCCCGTGATTGATCAGATTGGCGTTCCTTTCTTATATTTCGCTTTTTACATATGCAAAAGGCGTCTTTTTACCTGCATTTCTTTTGGACTTCCATTTTTTTATTTTTTATTATTATTTCCATCAGATGTATGGGCCACATTCAAGGCCAATAGATTGGAGAAGTTACGCCTTATTGTGTAAGAACAATCATTGTTTGAACTCATTCGTTTTATTCCACCTACAACTTTTAATTTTTTTTTATTTATTTTTTTATTCTCAAATCGAGTTTTCGTTTCATATTTCTTTTAATGGAAATAACAAAACACCAATTTATTTAGTTCGAGGATAAATTAAATTATTTTTAACTTTGCATTGAGAATTATTTGATTTATCGGTAAAAAAAAAAAAAAATATTCTTTTAAGATTGTATGTTTCTGTGAGTTTAAATTTAGCATCAGTGCAACAGAAATGATGGATTATATTCAATAGTTATACTCCTTTTTATAAGAAAAGTGACACAGATAAAAACTTGAAATTTTTACAAAAAAATACGACTTTAGTATGTTAATTCAACAAATGATTTTGTGATATGTTTTCAGTTAATAAACAACACAAAATTTTTCAATTTATTTAAATTTCGTTTGATATTTGTTTAATTGTGTCACCTTTTATGCTGGTGAGCACTTTTTTTAAAGATTTAAAACTTTTGTCAAGAGGTACTAACTAATAATTTCTTAAATGCACTGGTTATTATATTTGGAACGATATGTTTTTTAATGATCAATTTATTGAAATTTAAAGGAATTGGGGTTGCATGCATATATATATATATAGTAGCCCATCTCGTTGTTAACATTTAAATGCTTTTTACAATATACGGATGATTTTACTGGAATTTAAAAAATGAAAATTCATAAATGCCTTAAATTAGTAGATTAACATTATTGACATTAAGTTTCAGCTTATAATATCTTCTTCATTGTCACAACAGACCATGATGGGCAGAGGCCATTTGTTTACTGGCACATTTCTAGATAGGAGACGTTTTCTTTTTACAAGGTAGGGTTGTCAGTCCTACGTCCAGGACAGGAACCTACGGTTTAAAATGGATTTCGAACCACTTCAAACAGCCATGGACTCGAACCCTGTAGAAGCTAGTGCCAGAGCGCTATCCACTCGGTCATCAGCCCCTCTTAAAGTAGAAAAAATTAGTGAAACATAAACCTTATTCGTTATTTTTACTTTTTCTTAAGTGAATATATGTAATTTTTGTTTGATAATATTCAAAATTCCCTTAAATTCATCATAAATTTTTATTTTCCACTGTGTTTTATTTTAACGGGTAAATAAGTTCAAATTCTAATCATTTAATTTGTAAAGAAATACATAATTGCAATTTTTGTTCAAGCAGCTCGCAATACTGCATTGTATTTATGAAACTGTAATATAATGTGCAACAGCAATTGCAAAATAATAATAATAACATTTTCCTTTTTATATTTGTGAAAAATTTAGTATTCTAGTAGAAAAATTAAACATTCGAAGTTATAACTATAATTAAAAGAATGTTACACCATATTATTATACCAATTTTTTAGAATCAATAATTTAAAACACTATTTATGAAGCTGACTCTGTATAAATAATTTAGCAATTTATGAAAAAATGTAGTCAATTTCTTAATTATATGCTATAAAACCTATTAAAGCACCAAATTCTTTTTTTGCTACTATTTGTACTTTAAACAATAGTAATAATAATAATATGAAACTATTTACTTTAAAAAAAAAAAAGAATATCCTTTTAAATGATAATTATAATACATAATAAATATAATACGATAAAGATTAATAAACATTTAGGAGTAATTCATTTTAAAAATTATGAAAGGGTTTTCAAAAGGATATTTTCTGGTAGATAATTAAATAATTTTCATGAAATTTTGATATTAATCTTAATATTTAATTACTAAATCTGCTGATATTTTGTACCTCAGAGTTGCTTTGGATTTTTAAACTTTGGAGATTTTGACGAAATGCATAAAAATATTTCATGTACAACTTTTATTAATTTATTATTTTTAATTATTTTTACATCAAGGTTGTTACATCAAGGATCCATAAAGTAGATTCACAGATATTTTTGACGGAGAATAGCTTTTGCCTTTAAGGTTAATTGTTGCATTGTGATAAGAAGGAAAACCAGCAGAAATTTCTATTGTCAACCCAGGTGGTTTTGACCAAATACGCTGTCACAATCGCAGTCATATCTTCTCGTTTGTGAAAGTAGTGACTATAATGCAAGCTGTTGGCAGAATAGAACGTTTGCCTTCTTGAACTTTAGCTTGCCAGAGTTTCCAATGAGTTAGGAAGCCTAAGTTGTGACCCAATGATAAAGTGAAGAACAGTTGAGTTTCCAGTCCGCTAGCTATTCATTGAACTATTATTGCTTTTAGAAATGAGAAGTTATGACGTGATAACGATTAGTCACGATGTAAAACCATGCAAAACCTTCTTGAATCCATAGTTAGGCTTCCTCGGGTACTTTCGGCGTTGTCTTCCATAAGACATGCAAATGTTTGACAGCTGCCCTTAAAAATCCTCCTGGAGAGGCCAATCCAGTTTCCTAAGCGTCCCTAGATTGCTTTTTTTGGGACATACATAAATAGAATACATTGCCTACCAATACATTAAGAAATAGACCGCGATTTGCGTATCATATATTTTTCGCCTTCCTTTCGTTACCATATCAACCTATATTTCATTTAAATGATGTCTTACATTAATACCAATCAATCACAATAATAATTAAAAAACCGTGAAGGAACGAAATTACTAATTACTAATCTGCTGTTCATTCCGTACAAAATACAAGAATGTAAATTAACTGCACCCAATTCGCATTCACCAGTTTACTTCGAAGTCGTCCACAGAGATTAATAAATTACTTTAATTCGACTATAATGACAGAGTACTTAGCGAAGATGATAAGCCAGTGACTCATAACTTACATAGGTCAAAACTCATAAAAATATCTCCCTAAAAGATTATTACCCCAGTTGTTAATAATAATAATCTGAAACTTATTTAAAATAATGCGAAGAAAGCAATTAAAATTTCCCACCAAACCCTGCCGGTTAATTAAAAAGAAATTCCATTTAACCTTTTATTCCTCAAGCAACCAAACAGATAGCATATACCCTGTAAGGAAGTGAGGCAGGCGAGCATCGACTAGCAATTGTCATTTATTTATTTATTATTTTTCGTTCTCTTCCTCTGCAATCGGAACACTTAACATCAGCGAATCAACAAATAAAAAAACGATATTGTGTGGCTTTTGCAAGCAGGTAAAAGCGATTCCATTTCACTTCAATGGCCACTCCACCCCTTTAAGTGTACACACTTTGGCGAGGTTTTGGGGAATAAAAAAATGGAGAGGAGCCAGCCAGGCTTTTAAATGATTTTGTGTGTTGTGTGCAGTGCGAGGAGTGGTCGGCTTTTACGTGATGTTTCTTTTAAGGGCCCGAACCTGACCCGGATATGACATGTCGGGCGATCGCCAAGCCACCTGTCAATACGCCGTGGCTCTGCTTTCGCCGCCACGTGCTCGAGGTGGTCTCTTTCCCCACCTCGGATGGGGCGCCTGCTGTTGTGAGAGGTGTCTGTCTTCTCAAATAGAAATAGTGGACAGAATAGGCGTTTCGAAAATACCTCTTATGAATAAAAGCATTGTTGCAAATGTATCGTTAGAAGTTTTGATGAAAATAATGGTCAGGTGGGTGGGTGAATAGAAGGAAGAAGATTCGGTAGTTTAAAAGAATGATTTTTATTTCTGAAGTAACTCCAGTTATTTAATGCAGAGTATATTTTGAGTTGATTCTAATTGAAAATGAGAACAAATTGGTTTTATACTACAGCATATTTTATTTATTCACAGAATTATATAAAATTTTGCGAATGATGTTTTTATTACATTTCAAAATAAATGTTTATTCGTATAATGGTCCTGGTAAAGGGTGCACAATCATTGGATTTCGAAAATTTTAATTTAGCAAATGCATAATTACTCTGAATGAACTACTAACAACTAACCATGCAACAGTTTTCCATCTAGCAATTTTTGATTTTGAGCTGAACTATATCCATGGTTAGCCACCTTAATTTGGTAGGAGCAGCAAGATGACTTCTTTAAAAGGCTCATATCCTGTACTCCTTTCCTGAACCCAATGGTTGACTTATAGTCCTACAGATTTATCTCATCCCTATGCAGCATGGACAGAGGAACTTTCACTTTGACTTTGTTTCTCGAGTTTCAAACTTAACTCCGCCAGTTTCAAATCCTAAAGGGCCAACTGCAAAGGGCCCTGGCGACTTTTCCCCCTGTATATAGCATAAGGCGAAAAGACAGCATTGTCTTCAGAAAGGAACTTTTGGATATAACTACCTTTCATTTATTTGTTGCATGAGAGAAAAACGAGAAATCAACCTCTGATTCTCTATGCGAGATGCTTTGAACTTAATTTCTGAAAGAAGTGACTGCAACGAACGCCCCCAGCAGATTTGAACCTGATCCGTCATCCACAATAGTAGCGTAAGTTACCACTGGTCCCCGAGTAGGATGCTCCGCCCCCATTATATTGTAATAAAATGGACTTAGAGGAAATCAATAATCTATTTTCTTATGATTAAAATGTTTTAATTTTTAAATTTATTTCTATTTACATTGCTTATCCTTCTTTCAAATATTTGTTTTCGTGCTCATATGTTAACTCTCTAAGCAAAGAAAGCAGATAATTAATAATTATTTAATAAATTTGCTTTATTTTAACAATTATCACTTTCAAGCTAAAAATTTAAACTATCTCTTAAATCTAATCTATTTAAATTAAAATACTTTAAACTATTTGTTAAAATGCTATCACGTACATTTAAATAGCATATATTATTATCATTTAATATTATTATCATTATTAATATTCTTATCATTATAATTATTATTATTATCATCATCAATAAGATAATATAGAATCAATAATTTAAAAATGCTAAATGTAATTCTCACATAGACCGCATAGTTTAAAATTCTTCCACTAAAAAATTGCTTTCTTGTGATAACCCTCAAAAAAAAAAAGTTTAAAATATAATTTTCAAGAAGATGATTCATTTTTCAAATGATTCATCAATAATTGCATTCATTGCTTGCGATGCGCATAATTTCTTTCCAGTTGAAATTATTTTCTTTTATGTTTAAACGCTAAGAAGTTATAGCATAAATTAGACAGCTCTCGTAGACCGTGAATTCTTCTTATAATAACTTAAGAGAGAAACTTTTGCTTTGCAAATTCAAAGAAGAATCGATCATCAATCACTTTGAATCGTAATCAATCATTACATCATCTTTCAATCATTCTGTCATTACTATAATGGATTTTGGAAAGTATTGATTACTCTTTATTTTATTTGTGTATATTAAATTTGTTGCACAAAGCTAAGAAGGATGCCAGTTTCAGGAAAAAAATTGAGGCAAATTGGTATATTTGCATAAAGTGAAAATTTACAATTCATTGTCTTCTTTGTTATTTTTATCGTTTTATTTTAAGATGTTACTTCATGATAGATTAGTTATTTCGTATCAGAAGTATTTTTTTCAAAATGAATTAATCACAATTATTTAATTAGATTGTGCGGTGCTACTACACAACTCACTCAAGTAGACTTAACAAAATAAACGAAATTGTAAAAAAGTCTAAAAAAATGATTTTGATAAATGAGGATGTTTTATATGATTTCCTTTTTTTGTATTTTACTTTTCAATTCCTTAAATTTAATTAGGTAAAATGCAACAAATTTTACACATTTTTTGAAAATCGTTTTATATTTAATAGTTGTATCTTTTTAAAAAGCATATTAAACAATTTGAGGATATCTTATGTTACAGATTTGCTTATGTCAGGTATTTTGTATAGCAAATGAGTAAAGCTATCAAAATCATTGTGACAAATTAGAGATTTGGCTTGTTGCTCTACTGTCATTTTTTACACTTTTTAGCCGGGACCGGCAGTTAACAAACCATTAGTAACCAATAACAAACATTCATGCCACCGCCAGGATTCGAATTTAAAGCCTTGGGTACCAATGGCCACAGCTCTAGCCAATTGGCTATTAAGCCACTGACGATGAATTACAGAAAGAATGTTCAGCAGTTGCCAATCCTAGGTTTGAATCTGAAGTCATTGTCTTTTATTTCAGCCCCAACACTACGTTTCCTCTGCATTTTTTTTTTTTTTTTTTTAACAAATCGGAATTTTTGTAATAAACTCCACCAATTGATGTATAAAAAAAACTGCAACTTTCCATCACATAACCAAAATAATTAAGAAGTTATTCCAAAGTAGAGATGGGAACAGAAAGATATTAATGAACTAGTATATAATTTGGTTTGTCTCTCTCTGCGGTCACTTTTTTGCACAGTTTAGGCTAATTAGACCGGAACCTACATCTTAACGTGGATTCCAAACCACTCACAAACATCCATGTCACGGCCAGTATTCGAACCTGTAGCACCAAAGGCCAGAGTGCTAACCAATTGGTCATCAGGCCGCTAACTAATACATTTATCAGTTTCAAAAAAGATTGTGATAACTTATTAAGTAGTGTATTTTAATAATTCGTGAAAAAAAAAAATCATACAAGTCATGGATGACGATTAACAATCAATAATAACCTCAACCTCCTCAACCATTACAAAATCTTTTCTTTCTTTATTTCCAGCCAATTCTTCAAATTACATAAATTGATACGACTCATTCTTTCCCAAAAGATCACTTATCTCCTTTCCCGAACAAAAGCACACATCGCATTCCACCAGAGGAAATCCCCCACGAAAACTCGTGACACTATTTAAATAAGTGGAGAAACGTAAGAAACGATCGGTGGTGCATTGCGCAAGAGATCTCTCCCCAATTGATGTGGGCTGATTGCGGTACAAAGCGAATCCGAGCCGGTCCTTATTAACCGGGTCCGAGGGAGTGGTCCGCGTACTTGTGGGCGTCGTGCCTTATGGATGGACTCTCTGGGAAATGGGGTCCTGACCCGCGCAACGACCGGTTTCGATTCACTCATTCATGGATTTCGAAGGGAAAACGTTCAATTTATAATGGCTCGTCTTCGAATCCCATTAAGTCCGCTTGACGAGCTTTATTATTTTTTTTAATTTTTATTTTTTATTATTTTCTAAGCATTGATTGAGAGTCGCTGACTCACAATGAACTATTCTCTTCAGAAAATGGATACATTGAAAAGAATGCTTCGAATTCTTTCTGCGTGTGTTTTATAAGTAGATAATGAAATTCAATTTCATTTCATTTTAAAAACGGGTCCAAGTTGAATTGAACTGAATTTTGTAAACTGAATTGTGAATGAATGTACTGAATTTTTAAAAATTCTTTTAATTGAATTTTTACTTAATTTTCTTTTTAATATTTTCTTTAAAATTTTTCAATAGTGTTTTTTGTGTGTGTGTAAAAAAAAAAATATTAAAATTAAGTAAATATTGTTTTTAGTCAATATTATTATTATTATTACTTATACAGCCACAGTTATTATGGACATTAGATATTAATTCTGATGAAAAGGTTAAAAATTTTTATCTCAATGGAACTCCGTGAATGACGCCAATTTTAATTTAAAGACTTTATTTTAAATAGCATGCATATACATAGCTTGCATATTTTCAGTTGAAAGGCATCTCAAGTGTCTTGGAATCAACAGTTGGCGATCTATTGCCCACGATAGAGTCAGATGAGGGAAGCTCATGGAGACTGCCTTTAACAGGCTGACGAAGAAGAAATATATATATATATATATATTATTTCCTTTATATTTTGATGTTTTATAAAAGAGCATCATTTTGTCAATTGCCCAGCATTACAATATGTAGAACTACTTATAACATAAGTTCGTTATATTTTTTTTATGTTTACATATTTTCTTTCTTACTTCCTTCCTTCCTTTATTGTTATTTATAAATAACTAAATTATTTTTATCGTTACATTTTTGGGGTTTTAATATTAATTTAATATTTAATTTTTAAATTTTTCCTCTAAAAATAAGCTTGCCTCTTCTTGTAATGCGTCAGTATTTATAATGAGCTATCTGCAATTTTATTCCATAATTAAAAAAAAGGTTTTATTTTACACAGAATTTTTGCTCAATTATTTCAACTTTAAAATATATTTGTGTAAATATACACTCATGTCCATAAATTAAGGATAATGAAGTTCAGGCAAAGAAAGAGACAGAAGCAAAAACAAATTTGACTTATTTGTAAAGTCTATATATTAAACAAAAGGTAAAGCTCAAAAAAGAGGCTATATGTTTGACATAATTAATAAAATTTGCGATTTTTACTCCCTGGAGCAAATTTCAAAAAAGAACCTATTTACAAAAAACAGTATAACAGGGTTAGTATGATGGTTAATATGGAGTATGTCTCCCGGACGATGCAATACAGGCCTTACAACGCCTAAGCATGCTAAGTATCAAATTATCAATCTGATCTTGGGGAATATTACACCACTCCTCAAGCAATGCCCTCCGCAGTTCCGGTTGACAGGTGGGAGGGGGTTGACGGGCTGCAATTCGTCGGCCAAGCATATCCCACACATGCTCTATTGGATTCAAGTCCGGTGAGTATGCTGGCCAATCCATACGGGTGATATCCTCCAATTGAAGGCATTCGTCTACAATGTTTGCACGGTGAGGACGGGTGTTGTCATCCATAAACAGAAATTCAGCACCCATGGCGCCGTGAAACAAACGTGCATGTTGTTCCAGAATGACATCCCGCTAGATGTGGCCTGTCATCGTTACACTCTGAACATGCAGGTCAGTTCTGGAACCAAGAATAATTCCTCTCCAAACGAGACATCCTGCACAATGTGTGTCGTTCAATGATGTTCTCTTGGTGGTAACGGGTACCTGGCGCTCTCCATATGAAAGTCCGGCGAGAATCAGACTGCAAACTAAACCTGGACTCGTCGGAAAACGTCACACCAGACCACTGCTGCGGTGTCCACAATGCATGCTCTCTATTCCAGGTTAATCGGAGGCGACAGTGAGTTGCGGTAAGTGGAACACATCTGACAGGCCTACGAGCATATAGACCAATGTGCCCTAAGCGTCTGTACGGTCTGCCTTGAAACTGTCGTACCGGTAGCTGAAGAGAGCTGACGAGACAGGTCTGATGCTGTGCTCCGTCTGTTTCTTTTGGCAGTAACTGCTAAATACCGGTCTTCATTCGGCGTTGTAACTCGGGGGCGACCTGTGCTGTAACATCTACTCACATTACCATCATCTTGGAATCGTTGCCAAAGCCTGGAGATGACACTCTGGGCGATTCCAAGTTCCTCGGATACTTCCAGCTGGGTACGTCCACATTCCAGTCGTCCGATAATTCTACCACGTAAAAAATCATCCAAATGCTTCCTTTGTGCCATAACTATGCGGTTATTGCACTGAAAGGCTTTTAAAGAGCTTGTGAACAATTTTACTTCTTTGCCACTATTCCTTATATAACCCTGTCTTATACTCTCGTCATTGTGACGTACTATCCGCGTCATCTGGTGGTTTCCTGTAATTTGCATATTCTTCTTCAAGATGTGTGTGATAATTCTACAAGTGAAATTTTTATTTTAGAGTTCAATTTCTGTGTGATTCTGAATTATCCTTAATTTATGGACATGAGTGTAGTTCAATATAACGCCCTTTTTTTTTTTCTCCTAAATAATTTTTCATTTCAATTTGTCTGCATTTTTTTCAGTGGAGGGCTGATTAAAAAGTACTTTAACATGAAATTTTTCAATCTTCCAAACACAAAGTTTTCTCGTTTTTCTATAATTCTATATTTTACCTTTTTAACTTTCTTAAAATTAGCGCAAACACTTGCAAGGATGGCATTTGGGAGATTCCCATCTTGCTTCTCGAACCCACTTAAAGGATATTCCAGCTAATAGATTTATTTCTATATTTATTTCTATATTTATTTTCGTGTTTATGTCTATAAACACGAAAGCTTTGGTTTGCTTTTTGGCTTTTTTTAAGGCCTAAGAACTATGCTCTCTTAGTTCAGAATCCCCATTCTTTGCCGATTAGATCCCTCCACCCTTGTAAATTCCTAAATACTGATTTGGTTGACATCGAGACGTTGTGTTTTAATTCACTTAGGTAAGCTCCGAACAATCTACCGATGGATGACGATGTGAGGACATTATCTTCCGGGAAGGACTGTCAAGTATAGATGTCCCACATTAGAGTGTCATAAAAGAAAACTTCATAAAACTCTCAAACTAAGTTATTTACGCATACTACCAAAATCGAAATGGACGTTTAAGTTTAAAATTTTCCTGATGTGTCAAAGCATTTCCTATGAAGGTATTTAAGCCTTATCCTAACTAATACGCAATAGTTTTGTGTGATGCACATAAAATCGACTTGTTGCAATTTGAATGGAAATTAAAACGCTTGCTATTTTACTTGTTGACATTCGACCTAGAGTCAATTTTGGTTAGGAATCAAAGGAATTAAGACTTTTAAGGAATACGTCTCCAGTCATCTTTCGAAAAGGAATAACGGGGCTTGTTTTTCTAGTTCCAATACAATAGCCAGTAGTTGACAAATGTTCGGCGAAATATTTCAAATTTTGGCCGTGTTTATATGGCTAGCCAAAAAATATGCCATTAAGACATTGATGCTTAGTTATAAAACCTCTGTATTTTCTTATTTCATTCATTGTCTATTATAAATATATTTATTTCTTAAATGTTAGCTTAAAATTAGAGCTGAGTCGGTTTAGGAAACATGAAAATTCATTTCATTAATTTGCACCATTCATGAAAACTCGTTCTTAAGGAAAAAAATATATTTATATTGCATCAAAAGAGAAATTTTCCACAGATAATCCTTTGTTGATTAATCCATTAAAATGATACCGAGAAAGCAATTAAAGTATTGAAAAGAATTTGAAATAAGCTAAAACGCAACCTCTCTTCCAATCAGAGAAATGAGAAAATGGTTTAATGAGATTCCTCATGCTTTTAATGTGGATTTGATTAAACAGAAAAAGCAGTAAAGGGATACGCGAGTATAAGCGGGATAATACTTTGTGGAGCTAATATAAATACCATATCTGATAAACATGATTCTATTTTTATTCCAGGCAAATCGATTTGATTTACACCTTAATCGAAAACGTTAATATTTAATTTTAATTTCCTATTGATAGCATCGGGTTCAGTCCGCTGGCGGCTTTGTTGTAGATACTGTTTCAAAAAACGAGGAGATTCGATGACATTGGTGATGTACCGCATCATGTCTCGTGAGTCAGATTACGTGGTGGGAGTTTTCTGAATTTTCTCCCATACGATACGCAAAGGCTACCCTCCGTCTTCAACGACCCAGAACCAAGTCAGACTTCTACCTATAGGTGCACCATCACAACAGAAGCTGCCCTCACCCTTTCCCTCCTTCCACGAGACCACACTGGTTCTTAGACTTGGTCAAGATGTTGCAGTCTACCACGTAGGATAAGAAACAACAATAAAAAGTTTTAGAGGTAGTTTTAGTGGTTATTTTTTTTTTTTTTTTTTTATTTATTTAGTCTGTTTAAACGTATGAATACTAGAAAATAATTTTGCTTTAATTCTAGTTAACGTTTTTGTTTGCAAAACCTAAAAAATTTCGTAGACTCATAATAATGAAACTTCTATCACAGGCCGTACTGTAGTTTCAATTGTCTTTTTAATTAATTGTAAATTTAATGAAAAATGTCTAAACATTTCTATCGATAAAAAAAATACAAGATCAACAATTAACAAGTTTTAATATTGATAAAAGGGGTTATTTAAAACAGTTTAAAAGAATTCAAATATTTTAGTTTGAGCATTTAATACCATAATATATAAAGTTCGTGTTTATATAAGTTCGTTTTGTTGCAAATAATTTTAGATAAAATTCTTTATTGTAAAATATATTACCTTCGTCAAAAGTTGTGATTTTTAAAAGGCTTTTTGAATTGCTCGGTCTCCACAATTTTTACTAAAACTTCAATTTGCTGAAAAGAAATTTCCTAAATTAATGGACTAAAAATATATATATATATAAAAAAACTTGAGTAAAATGAAATTAGAAAAGTTACACTAAAATTACATATTAGATTTTTAGCTTATTCAATAAATTGTAGTAATCATAAAAAATAAGATATAATTACAAAATTTATATTTGAAGGATAAAACATTGATTAATTGTTTAATGATTAATTTTATAAGTGATATGTATATATATATATATATATATATATATATATACGTATAACATTTATAACTTAATTGTATAAATATTTGCAAATATTCAAAACAACTTTGTACTTTTCTTTATTGAACTGATCATATTGAATTGATTTCATCATAAACAAAAGAATCTTAAATGTAGATATTTAGTACAGGATAATAGGCTGGATGCCTTTTAGTAACATGGTTAATTTATGGTAGAAACACCATTGCCCGGTCGTACCATGATATGTCAACTACACTACACCCATAAGGTTGATAGATGTGTTTAAATATACCACTAACAACTCTCTAAAGACGGATTAGTAGCAGACACTACATTCCGGGAGGGCAGTGATAATTACACCACATTTGCGTGTCGTATCTGATAAAAATCCTTAAAATTCCCACCAGGAGCCTGATTAGTGGCGTTTTATATATTTCACAATAACTACTCATAAGGTTAATAGATGTTTTTAAATATACCACGAACAACTCCCCAAAGGATGATTATTAGCAGACATTACTTTTCGGGAGGATAGTGGTAACTATACCATATTTGCGTAGCGTATCAGAAAAAATATCCGTAAAATATATACCAAGCAGCCTGACTACGATGCTTTATACATAGTGTTCCCATAGCCATCGAGTTATCTCGTTTCTAAAGACAATGACTTCAGTAGACGGTTCTTTGTAACCTGAATACAACTACATCCTGCATTGTGGCTGCGCAAGTTGCCACTGAGCCATGGGTCGGAGATATATTAAAGCTAATATGCTATAGCAATGATTTTTATTCATATTTATCAGGCTTTATTATATTTTTTATAATGAAAAATAATTCTAAAAATTAATTGTTTAATGATTAATTTTATAAGTGAAGCTAATCTTTTTATATTCTTCCTTAAAAACAAATTTTTAAATATTTGGTAGGCAACCGTATAAATAATAATTAATATTTAAATATTTAGCTTCCTCTACAATTCTTCACATAGAATATAGACATGTAAACTGTTTAAGGAAGAATAATTTGATAAGGGAAACTAATCTTTTTATAATCATTAAACAATAAATTTTTAGAATTATTTTTCATTATAAAAATATATTAAAGCCTAATAAATAAGAATAAAAATCATTGATATAGCATATTCCTTTTCATATATCTAAACGTCCGGCTCATTGTCAACCGAAATCCTCAAAAAGTCGAATGGGGCGGCCTAACCGCAAAACCAAACTTCATCTGCCTGCCACCTCATCATCTCTTCCAAAAACGAAATAGATTATTTAACCGCAAATCGCCTAAATAGAATCCGAATCGGTAAACACGGTTACCCCCTCAAGAACGCGGCAGGGATTGCACCACAAGCCCCAAATTAGGGCGCGCCGATTAAACACTGGAAAACACAAATCGGCGAAGGTGGGATGCCAGATTCCATATCCTCAATGACAAAGGGTGGAAAAGGGGGGATAGTCAGAGGGGGGAGAAGGGGGTGGCTGGCAGCACGGTCGGCAACGTTGTCACAGAAGTCAGCCCTTTCGGACGGTTGTTTGCGGTTGAAGCGACATCGCCCGCGCGAGGGGCAATTAAGCGAAAATGGCTACCGCTAATTACTTAATTAAGGTGGAATGTCAATCATAATTATTTCCTTCCCGATGAACAGGTACTGTCTGCGGAAGGGAGGGAGCAACAATGGAGCAGCGTGCGATTGCCAGTTGGGCACGCTTCGCGTTACACCCCCTTGCACCCAAACGATACCACTTCAGCCATCCGCTAGGTTCTTCCCCTCCCTGCCCCCTTTTATCTTTGTGGATCGGCATCATCATCATATAGTGATAGATTAGCATCAGTGTGTGGCTTGATTCTTTCTGGAAGAAAAAGAAATCAAGGTCTTCTAAAGGAGCGGACGGCAAGTTTGAGTTGTCATAAGACGTTTGGAGTGATACAAAGACAATAGGGAACCAGGACCTTTTCAATATCTCGCCAGTGTGTGGCTGAAGGAGTTTGGGTCGTTGTTTCTTGATGTTTGAACGCTTGTTTTTGTATGTAGTATCTTTTCAAGAAGATGATTATCTTTTAGAGAAATGGATGATTCCATCCGATTACTTACAATGAGCTTTCAACTTCTCATAGTCATTCGGATGATAAATAGTTAATTCTTATGAGATGGAAGTGTCGTTGAGATTCTATTGAATGTCTTTGGAAGATATTTTCTGTGTAAGTATTTAAAAGCATAAAAATTGCAACAGAAGTTTTGAGATTATATATCTTTTGACATTGCGCTTTACGAATTCATTGTGAGAGATTAATCATTGCGTTTACATTTGTTTTTGTATTTTATTCTTAAATTCATAAACAAACAAATAGAATTAAATAAAAGAATATACAAATGCAAAGGAGTTTACGAATTCAAAAGAATATACAAATTAAATAAAAGAACTAAACTTACATTCAAGTGTATCCTTACGACAAAATTGAAAGGAAAAATACTATTTGTGATACTACTAGAAATACTATTTAAAAAAATACTTTATGTATTCGATGAAAATAATCAATAAATTAATTTATTAATTACAAAAACGTAATATGGAAAGTCTAATTAAAGGAACTTTATTAACTATTTGAATTGATCTATATTCAAAATTTACATTTGTAGACTACAGAGAATGATTATTCTTAGAGTTGATTATGAATAATACACATATTTACACAAAAAAAAGCACAAATAATTTTTCAATACTAATATATTTAATTAGTTGTGTTCAATAATTCGTGAGGAAGAAAATAATATAATTTTATTTCTTTTTTAACTAAATTTATTCATATTTATTTAATATTGGTGCATTTGGAGCAAATACACCAATTGTATTAGATCTGTGTGTGTGTGTGTGTGTGTGTGTGTGTGTGTGTGTGTGTGTGTGTGTGTGTGTGTGTGCGTGCGCGTGTGTGTGTGTGCGTGTGTGTGGGGTGTATATGTAATATCCCCAGTGTTTTTGGAGGTATTTTAATATTGGTGTATTTGGAGGTATTGTAATATTGGTGTAATTGGAAAACCTCAAGTTCTAAATCTAAATGAGATTTGAAATTTATAAAGAAATTTCAGGAATGTTTCATTCAAATACTTCAGGTGATATAATTTTTAATGCATTTTAAATAAATTCAAGTAATAAATTTGAAAGGGTATTTTTTTTTTTTTTTTTTTTTTTTTTTAATAAAAAAAAAAATTGAAAATGCTTTTGTGTAGTTTCACAGTTTTCAGTATGACATGATTAATTGAGAAGCATAAAATTTTTTAAAAACTTTAATAAATAAAAATGTAAAAAATGTATACTATTCAGTAATCTCTATTAATGTTCTTATGGTTATAGTTGTACTAGTTATGGTATTCTCCAAGGAGTGATTATGAATTAACTATTTTATTTAATGCTTTGATTTTGAGTGCATTAAAATTGATAATTTCATCAAATCACTATAAATTTAATATCCTCAAGACATATAACTTATTATCACTTAAATAACTATGTTAATTTTAAATTGCGTTGTTGACAAAATACTTTAACAAAGTATGAGAGGTATTATTTATTATTTATTTTTTTTTTTTTTACCTTTTAATAATTTAAATATCGGTTTTCTTCAAGTTTTATTAGGAAATATATATATATTTCTTAATAATATATATATATATATATATATATTGAAAAACTTTTTGGGAACCTTTATTTATTTATTTTTATGTAAACAGTAAATGCAAGTTAGAATGTGTCTTATTAGATTATTGTGAGCATTTCGATATCTCAAGCGTTTTTTTGAGGGAAAAAAAGGCCATGCAAAAAGGAATTCAAAATGTTTGTTTGTGTTTTATAGTAATATGAGTATAATATAACTCTCGGTTAGTTAGAGCAATTTTCTAGAGAGATAATTTCTAATAGAGTTCTAATTTTGTTAATTTAAAGCCATCACTCTTATTTTAAAATCCCATTTTGCAATTCCGAATCACCACTTTTGAAAATTTAACTGTAGTTTAGAACCTAGCTTAAGACTTTATTTATATAACGTGCGTTTCTTTGTCTGCTTGCATGCGCGACATAACGAGGGGTTACTGTGTAAAATTTTAATGCGAAACTTGCATAAGTATACTACGCAGAAGTTCCTAATTAATTCATACTCTCCATGCCGAGCAATTATTTATTTATGTATTCCTATAACTTTCACCTCGCATGTATGCTTCATTCTCATTGCCACCTCTCGTGAGCTTCGGGCATCCATTAGACAAAATTCAAACGGCTTAAAAATAATCTGGTTAATAATAATGAAAAAAAAAAAAAAAGTGAAGGTTCTCTATTATCCTAATGAGGCTAATGGATCGTGAACCAAGTGCACGATTTTGTCGTTTCCCGGACAATGATGAGTTCTGTGTGTACACCCGACTTTTATTACATCCGATTGTACATTGTGCATCTTCCTGGCGATACCTTTTAAAACCGGCAGATGTTCGCCGGATGAATGCGATTGAAATATGTACTTAAAACGAGTTACTAGAAATCAAGAGGACCCATGCCAGCAATTAAGGAAAGCTGGCTTGATGACATTAGCTGGAGTTCCATAAAACAGGCCTTTGTAATCTTTTCCCTGCACTCGATTTCGATAATGTATTAGGTATTGTTGATTCTTTGTTATGAGTGGCTGTTTTTTTTTTGTAACGGATTGACAGAATATTCTTTCATTGTCTGTGGGATGAAAATGTTTTGATTCGAATTGTTCGCCAGATTGGTAGACCATTTTTTTTTCCTTTTGATGTTCAGCCTTGTACGGTTGGCAGCTGAATAGTCTTACTGGGTGTCATTCGCTGGTCACGTGGTTGTAATTACTTTTGTGTGTCAATATATCTTTTGGCGGTTCTATTTGTGAATCGAAAAGTTTTTTTTTTTTTTTTTAAAGAGAAGAATTCAATAATAAAATGACCATTGATTATTGCTTTCCCTTTTTCGTGTGTTTATAGTAGAAATAAATATAGGAATATTTTTAAAATCCATTATTCATTTAATTAAGGTATTGTTTTAGAAAATTTTATCAATGAATGGTCGGCAGAGAATAGAGTATTAAAACATAAATTGTTTCTCTTCTAGATATGAAAGTAAAGTAATGATTGTTAGAATTTTAAATTTTTAGATACATTTGCTGTTGTTGTTTCTTATTCGACTTGGTAGACAGCAATATCTAGACCAAGACAAAGAACAGTGCGGTCAAGTGCGGCCTGATGACCAATTTGTTAGCGTTCTGGCCTTTGGTATCACAGGCTTCAGGTTCGAATTCTAGCTGGGATATGGATGTTTGTTAGTGGTTCGGAATCCACGTTAAACTGTAGGTCCCGGTCTAATTAGCCTAAAATATACACAAAATGACCGTAGAGCGACAAACCAAACCAAATTAAACCAAGAACCCGTATGATCTCATGGAAGGAGGGAAATGAGGGCAGCTTCTGTTGTGATGGAGCATGGAGCAACGTTAAAGTGTTATATTTAAGAAATCCTTGATCTTTAGTGAAAACAATTTATCAGGACGAAAGTTCAAAGCCCAATAAGCTGCAAAAATTATCAACTGTGTTATTGGTAATTATTATTTTGCTGCTTTACTCGCCTCACTATAAACAATATCACTCACTCGCCTCACTTCTCCAACAATCAATTAAGTCGTTAAATTAGTCTACTATATTCTAAAAGTAAATTGTTTATTTGTATTGTAATAATATCATAATATTGTTCAGACAAATATATGGGTTAAATATAATCTAAGTAAATTAAGTAATAATTTTTTTTAGAACGTCCATTAATATACGATTTGTTTAGTTTTAATTCCTGCAACCTCAATTTAGAATAGATATAGTTGGTTGTTGCGAAATATATGTTTGATAACGAATTTTTATATTCAGACTTTTGAAGCTCTGTTTTATTTCATGGGAAATATTTTAATTTCCTACCTTGTTATAAAGCATTGTTTTTGTAGCTATTTACACAAAGATTATAAAACATCCGTTTTAATAGTTTTAAAACAAATTATTATTGTATAAATTTTTATGAAAAACACTGAACGTTTTAAGACAAAGACCTTCGAATTCTGACATGTATAGTGATAAAAACGCACTAATCCCCCTCTATACAGTAATTACTTGTTATGCATTTTACTCCTTTTTCCACCAGTTATTTACATTCAAAGACCGTGTAAGTGTACTAAATCTAATGTCTTCAAACTCTCACCTGTTCCCAGAATCATTAACCAGGAAACGAAACACGTTATTTTTTTGTTTTGCTTCTGCTCCCGAATATATATTCACGCTTATAAATAAGAAAATAAACTGCAAAAAAATCCTGATTTATGAACAGTTAAAAAAAAAAAAAAAGTCTGTCTCGTTATCAGTTTCCGCTTGACGGATAGACCTGCTTATGTTTTTGAAGTTAAAATGTATCTAACTAAGGCATATGGGCTAGGTTGTATATAGAGAGAAGTTGTCGCTTGACTAGCCAGTGGGTTTGGCTATTAATTTTGTGGAAACTGTTTATACATATTTATTTTTTTACACGTAACTAATGGAAGCAAAATATATCAAGCAAATTGCAGTTAGGAAAATGTTTTAGTCTTCTTAGTAGATTGTCTTCTTAACACCATGCCAAATTCTGAGAAGTCTTTAAAGACTTATTACAATGATTTCGTAAAATGTCATTAGTTTAATGCTGATGGATGGTACTTTTTTTTTGTTTACTGGAATACAGTAGCTTGTTTCTTTAATAAATTCAAGGAAGAATCCTGACTTGGAGGAAGAGTCATCTTCATATGTTTGCTTTTAGCATTTTGAGATAACTTTCAAATGATTTTAAAACACTATTTTAATGATTTTCAAGAAGTGAGACAAAAAAGGTGTGAGAACTTGAAGCTTTTTTATTTAAAATGTTTAACCTTTGATTTAATGATGTTAGCATCATCCATCTTGTAGGTGACTCCTATTTTTAAATCAGCCATTTGGTGTTCTGTTACACTCAAAATATAAGGGTGCACAAATATTGGCTATCTACAAAAATACACTAAAATATACAGTCGTTTATTATATTTTGAGTAGGGATTCAAAATTAATTTCATTACATCTAATTAAGTAATAATTAGATTGCAAAACTGAGAGTACCGATAATTTACAAGCATCTTTCTACAATATTAAGCTCGGACTAATAGCCAGTTAGTTAACCCCTGTGGTATGTAATTAGTAGTCTTGCTTCTTCTTAACTTTTTTTATTGTTTGCTGTGATTGTATAATTTAGACATTATCCAATGTCTAAATGCACGTATTGTTACCCTTACTATTTGTTAAAAAATACTGCAAGCTTAAAATTATCTTAAACGTTTGTTGCGGACTGATGGCCAATTGGCATTGTTACTCCGCGTCCGTGGCTTATCTTCAAGTTACACGCGCCCCTGGGTAATGCAAAGTGAGTACGTCTCTGCAGCACTTGCCTTAAGGCATCCAAAGACCAAGTTGTCTGTGTTTGCCAGCTGCATTAGAAAAAAAAAAAAAAAAAAAAAACTTTGATGAAAGGTATTTGAAAATCCTCAGAATAGCATCTTTCAATGATTTTCACGAAATCCAAAAATTCCATAAATAAATAATAATTAGATAAGGTATATAATAATAATATTATAATAATTAAAATACTTAAAATATATAATAATTAGATAATTTTATTTACAAATAAAATTATTAATAAACATTTTTTGCAATTTAATGATTCTATAAGTTATTCAAAGTAACGAAACAAAACGTCAAAAATTATCATTAAATTTATCATTAACACTTAGGTAGGGAAATACAGTAAATCTTTAAAATAATCATCATCTAACTGCAGATTTCTGCTATATTAAAATGAGAGCAACCAATTAACTCTTGTAAAACTTGGATTCATTTTATTTAGAGGAGTTTTTTAAGATTAACCACAAGTCTGTGTTTCATAATAGCTGTAGGTGGATCAAAATGTTAATAATGCGGTTTCCTTAGATGTAAAGCTTTCATCTCATTTCTATCTAAAACATGACCCATCTTTTGTTGAACTCGAGTAGATTATCAAGTAGCGTGTTTTAACTAAATAAGGCTGCTCTTTGTTAAGCAGTTATAATAGATTTATATATGCTAAGCATTTAGAGCTGCTTAATTAGAAATATCTTGCTGGTTTATGCTAATTGTCATTTTAAGAAGAAATTTGCTCTATATTTTAGGGATAATTTCTCAGAAATCGTATTAGTTAGATAGGAAATAAGTAATTAACTTCATAAGGACAATATTAATTTACATGCAATATAAACATTAATGCCAACTTGGTATGTTTATAAAATAATAGAAAAGCTCATTTAATAAATATTCTTTAATATTTTTTAAGTTAATTACTTATTCCCTATCTAATTAATACGATTTCTGGGGAAAATTATTTGTTTATTGCTTTCAGTTAATTTTTTTTTAAATTACTCGTATACTTACTTCCTATTTATTTTATATATTATTTTTGTGCATTTGAACTTAGTGGTTGTATTTAGTATATAGAATATTTATTTATAATAATTTTCTCTAAGCTACAGAATTACTCGATTTTAAATTGTGAAAACCAAATATTGCTATGTTTTAGGCTAAAAATATCCATACATCCTTTCGCTAAGCTATATAAAGTTAATCAATTTTAATGAATTTAATCAATACATTAAATATCAATGAAATTGCACAAAAATTATTACAGTATTGTACATTTAATGCAGTACAGTACAGTACAGTACAATACAATATTGTATTAAATATACATTTATCAATTTAAATTTGTATAAAATAAATATTATATATCTTGACTAAAAAAAAAAAAATTTGTCCTCTTTAATACATTCATCCTTTTGTTATAACCGTTCTAACATGAAATGCTACTTTTTACCCGCAAATTTAATCTCCGTAACTTTTAATCAAACTCAATTATAAGTTCTTCGAAGACAATCTTTTCCATTTGCAACTGTAACCGCCCGAAAGTCCACCTGTCGTTTTCTAAATCGTGATCGAATACCATTACGACGATGAAAGGACATTGATTACCAGGCAATAATTACCGAGACAAAACCACTCAATTGGGGATATTCCTCCTCCTATTGTGTTTCGAAAAAGCAGCTGCTCACAAAATTAAAACTTGCACCTCCCCCCCCCTTTTCAATTATCTAATTAGTAAAATTTCGTGAGCTATTTGATCAGCTTCTTTTGTTTTTATACTTATATATCCTGAATTGAACTGTTTTGTATGTCTTCATTCGTATAATTAAATTTTTTTTTAATCTTCGTTGGATAATCTTGCGTCGATTTGAGTTATTGTCTCTTAGTTAGTTTATATGAATTATTCTTAAAAGTAAGGCGACGTAAATTTCTGCAAAGGAATTGTAATATTTGAATACTTAAAATAGCAAAATCAATTTGCTTTTGATTTTACTAAATAACAGTGCTAAAAAAAAAAAAATAAAATGTGAGTCTGAAGAGTACAAAAAATCAAATATCTTGATAATCCCGAATAATATTGGCTACGTTGACTACCAACCCGGAGTATAAAGCCTTTTCCCAGGGATGGTCCAAACAATGTATGGTGGCTGTAATAACTGAGCAATCAAAGACATGATGAGGAGTAAGCTCGACATCAAAGCAGTTGCCACATTTTTATATTTTTTAATGCCATCAGCAGAAATTTTCATTTTTTGTGGGTGCTTCATCCTTAATCTTGTGAGAGTAGTAGCTATTTTTTTTTGTCGACATTTAGTTCTGTAATTTGGTATTTAGTTTTAATCTTAGAAGAAATTATAAGTATAGACTTCGCCAAAGCATTTGCCATCTGTAAGGGAAGTGGGAATGGCAATCTGATCCAGACTTTTGGCATTCTTCGCCAAAGAATTTGCAATACATTAAATTCCAAATTCACATGAGCACTGATTAATTGTAGGTTACACATTCTGCGCACGAAGTGGATTTGTTCTTAAAAGAGATATAATGTTCAAGATTATATTTGAGAAACCTTAAAAATATAAAATATCTTAATATATAACGAAACAAAAATAAGGTATATAATTCAGTGATTTCTGCTTTTTAATACAATATTGAAAAAAAAAAATTTACAGGGTAAAATTTAAAGTAAATAAGTTAAATTGCTTAATAAGTTCGTATATTTTAAGAAATTAACTTCGGAATTTTTATTAGGTTTTAACACCAAATACTTATATATTTACATCATTTACTTAAAGGACAAATTTTCAAAAATTTAACAGTTAAACATAATATTCGATAATTGCAGCTTTAATTAATTTATGCTAAAAGTAGTTCTAAAATTCTTAATAAAACGAATGAATAAAAATTAATTCATTTTTAAATAAATTTGTAACAAAAATTTTCAAATTATTAAGTTTCGAATATATTTTCATTAAATTTATTAAAAAGGGTTGCTTTTTTTTTTTTTTCTTTTTGATAATGTTAAAAATTATTTTGAATCAATTGGATGTTTCTATCGTTAGCATATGATATGTTAAAATAATCGTATAATTAAAAACAAATATATGAGTGATGCTTGTTAATTTGGTACTAAAACGAAATTACTTAAATAAAAAAATAATAAAATTGATTTTGAAGTCACCCTTTCTTAAAAATTTAAATTTAAGAGGAGTTTATTATCATAACATTTTGAGAATTTATTGAGAGTTTAACTTTTCCTAATTAATTTACGTGTAGGACTCAATCATAAAAAATAATAATAATAAAAAATAAAATAAAAAAATCCTTGTATTCGTATCGAAAGGGGCATGATTACGGACTGATTATGACTAGCGTTCTGGTGATCGCTGCCATAGGTTTTGAATTCGAGTCCTTCATTCGGACTCCACTTTAAACTGACTAATACGACTGTAGAGAGCGCGTACAAAGAAGCCTACTCCGACAAACTTACTCGCAAAAAGAAAAAGAACCGCATGTTTCGGAATCTGCCAGCAGACGGCCTTGCCCCACCTTGGGACTGTTGTGCCAATGATGATGATGATCATGATTGGTATTTCCAAACTTTAAAAAAAAATTTTTTTTTTTTTTTCAAAACGAATAAAGTAGCTATTGAGATTATTATTTTTAACATTTGAATTGTTTAAAAATATATGGAATAAATTGAAATTTGTGATATATATATTAACTCTGCAAATTTTCAGTGAGTCATAAGTATAATTTATTATGAAACATTTTTGTTTTATTCATCATTGGTGGCTATTTATATTGAAGCATCCATCATAAATTTTTGAAACAGGATAAAATCTACAACACTGTAACACACTTTATTGAGTAATGATCCTCATTTTCCCGCATTTACAAATAAAAGCGGAACTTGATAAGTGATTTTTAAAGCCAAATAAAAACTCAGCTCAAGGGTGAAGAGACAAGACCCCTTCACACTCACTTTTACATGGCTCTTATCGTGTTGCATGACCGCATTTACCTGATAAGCCACAGACTGTATAATAAATGACTTTTTTTACATGATGAAAGCGGTAATCAGTTCGTCACAATATAACGTCAGACAGAATTCTCTTCAGATAAAAGTGTTATGGTATTTCATCTTGAAGATGCCGCTTTCGAGGCAGCATCCAAACCCCGCGAGACTTGGGGTGAAAACTTTTCTTTTCCTTTTTTGTTATTCATCCCCCCCATTCATTCATTCATTCATTCTCTCTCCCAAAAAGAAAATTTTGCGATGATCTTTTCGGAAGAAAAAAAAATGGGGGGGGGGGTAATAGCGGTGTATAAAAGAGTCCGCGGCCATCACCGCGCTCAAGACAATGGCATCCCTTTGTGTACCCAGCACACACACACTAAAAATTGCGGGGTACATAAATTCTTGCCCTTTCGAGCTGCAAGCGATGCTGCTGCTGCTGCCTTCATAAAAGAACTTCCTGTTGGTAAATGCTGTTAATCTCCCTGTCTAATGATACGAAACAGTTTTTCTCTCTACTTGTAGTATTTTTTTTTTTTCCATCAAGTCTTTTTTTATTTTTTATTTTATTTATCTTTTTTAATGCCTCCCTTCCTATCCTTTTGCTCGTCACCCCCCAAAAATAGCAAGAAAAGAAAGCGTCATTTGGCTTAGAGCCAGACTTGTGTGTGGAAGAAATCGAATCTTGATCCTTTTCATAGCGTTGACTACCGCTGTCGAATGCGATGCTATCTTCCGATAGAAAAGGAGGCAGGGGGGGATTCTTCCCGAGAATTGGTAGGGGGTAGGGCAGGGAGGAAGCACAGAGAAAGGCTTGATGAGGTAGGAGGAGAGAGAGAGGAAGATGTGACCGTGATGGATTAGCAACAGTTGTACTCCTTTTGATCGTTTCCCTAAAATGATCTGGACGGAAAAAAAAAAAAAGTGAATGCTCGTTCGCTCCAGAGGAGGTTCGGTGCGTGTGTGTAAATATAGAACCTCAAAAGATCTTGTGGTATCGACATGTTTCCTTCTCTTTTCATTCAGTTCATCGGGACATCTTCTCGAGAATGTATCTTCATGCTTATACAATATCATAACTTCAGTTGTAGGTATTTTGTTTTAGTATATGGTTTGTTAATGACTTTTTTTTAAAGTTACAATTTTAAAAAAAGAATCTATAAATCTTACAACAAAAGGATTAAAATCTATAGTTTAGAGATCTATTGCTTCTAAATTCGAAAACAGTTGGGATAGGTTTTTTTCAGTTGATAGGTCTTAATTCAAATTAGAGTCACCGTTGTTCCTTGTTGGTTTTGACTTAAGAGTAATTTAAAATTAAATACATTTAAGGTTAATAAAATATCATAATAGCTATAGCAATGTATAAAAATATTTTAAGGTTAAATATTTTTCTGTTTTTAGTACATGTATACATAATTGGTAATATATGTACATTAAAATTGAAAGCAAAGTCAATTTCAAGGAAATTTCAATTTTGGAAAGCAAATTCCAAGCAAAATCAATAAAATAATGATACAACAAAAGATTAATAATCATTAAATAAAATTTTAAGATAATTCCCTTTACCTTCTTAATTTAGTTTATCAGTTATAAAATTATAAAAATGCTTTTATGTAACTTCATCTAGTGAAAAGAAAAATTTATTGTAAAAATATTATTACAATATTTATATTAATTTTTTTTCATCGGTTATTTTTGAAACATTTGTACTTTTCAAAAAAAAAACATCTCAGTTTTAATACTCCTAAATTTGTATCAAGCTCCTGATATCTTTCAAGTTATTATATATAAAACTTAAATCACATTCTGTTTAGCGCCAGCAAGTATAAGATTGAAGAAAACTAATTTATGCACAATAACCTTGTTTTATAAGACAAAAAATGAAGTCGTGGCACAATCTCGCGTCTGTTTGTATATATTGCGGTTATGGTCTGTTTGTATATAATATCATTCTTTCAAAAGAAATCATATATTCCTTTCAGCGGCAGTCCAAACGAAATAAATAAATACCTTTAAAAATCTGCTTAAAATTTTAGCTAACAAACAAGAAGACTTTGCAGATATATAGCAAAGAATGATATTTTTTTAAATTTTAATTTGACTTACCTTCTTTTTGTAGACATCGTTGAAAACACTCTCTCTGGAGAATTACTAGAAATTCCTCAATGAAAAACAAAGAATTCTAGCATATTAATTATATTGGATAATGTTTTAGAATGTTGCTATAATAATATCGTAATCAAGCTATATTATGTGCGGTGATTATTCTTGGAGAAATAGAATTCAAATATTACACATAAAACTCATCTGTACGGTTTTTAAAGAACAGATGGAAATGTAAATGGCTTAATAATCAAAATGTATGAGCTGGATATCTGATTTTGTCTGATAACTCTGTTTTCTAGGCTCTTTAATGTTTAAAATGTGTAATTCTTCGTGTAATGTGTAATGCTTTTATGAAGTGTGGAAAAATATAAGCCCAAACGTGCCGTATGTTGTATAGAAAAAGGAACTTTTTTCTATAGTTCCTTGTTTCTTTAATTAAAAAGGAATCGATGAAAAGCATCGAGTTCTTGTGGAACCTAGTGAAAACACAAACAGTTGAAAACCTGTCAGAAATGTTTTAAATTATTCAAAGACGTTGATTTTGATGCAGAAGATCAAAACAATCTAACCATCATCGAAAAATCATATAAAACTGTAAACTGGTAAACATTATTTACAAAATATTTATGCATCTGAGCGAGTTATTTGAAAGAAAACATGGCACCCCAGAATATTACTGATGAGTCATTATTCTGGTCATGTTAATGTCCGGCCACACATGTTGCGAAGCAGTTTCCAAAAATTATATTTAAAAACGCTTCGATGAAAAGCTCTTATCCCTACTAGCCATATAATCCAGACATTGCTCCTTCTGATTACCCATTCTTGGCGGGGCATGGGTGTTTTGCAGGGCGGTCTGAATCCACGCTGTTAAACTGTAGGTCCCGGCCTACTTTAGTCCAAAAGTGTGCAATAAAAGGATTCCCAGAGTGACAAACCAAATCAAACTTCTGACTACCCCCATTTTAGATCTAGGGACATGATTTATTTCAGCAGCACTTCAATAATTTAACCAAGAAACCAAAAATCGTTCGTTAATCGTGATTTGTTGATTTGTAGCTCGAAGAATAAATCATGTTTGATGCAATTCGTATTTTACCTATTAAATAGTGGGGAAGTATTCTAGTAAGACAATACTTTTGTTTAATAAAATTTTTAAGCTCTTTTTTACGAAAACACGTATCACCAAATTGAATAACTAACATAAGATGTTTCCATTTATGTTAGTTATTCATCCCACTTCTTATTTTCCGCTATTTACCATTATCGATAAATTATCTTTAATGTAAACATTATCCTTTTTATACGCTGTTATTATTTTTTTATCGATCTTCTGATTTTCCGTAAGCATTAAAGAAATTAAACATATTCAAACAAAATTATTACATAATTCTTTCCTAAAAAAAAAAATATTCTCTAAAAACGACTAAATATTTTATAGTTTTGTAGGGTGTTCTTACCGTTTATCAAGTTCTTATTAGATTGTTTAAATTCTTGTGATAATTTCCGCAGATACACCACTTCCAATTTTCTCAAACAATATTTTCCATTAGGTTCCCTGCTATTTAAAGTGGGGAACACACTTTCCCCTGTGCGAATACCTACGTGAAGCAAACTTTTTAGATTTATCGGTAAACAATTCTCCTGCTGAAATGTTTGTTTATAATTTGCATTTTTTTCCACTTCGAACTGGGGGAAGCGTCTAGGAAGTCTATATATCGCTATACTTAAAGGAAATGGGGGGGGGAGTGGTAAGGTACTTTTGGGAAGGCGGATGAGAAATTAGGGCCTCCAACAGGCTTATTCCATTAAAAGAAGTAATTACAGATATAAATCTCACCCTGATTTGCAATTCAGATGGTCCCCTTACTTTTCATAATGAGATGTCTGCTCAGTAGCTATACCAAGCTGGGGGTGGTACATAATTTCATTTACCACTTCTCTAAAAGAGAGCTTATCCCGGTCCTCTTCCCAAAAATGTGGAAGGATTTGGGAAAATGTTTTCTCCTTTTCCGGTAATCTTTGCTGTCTGGAGATTGCGCTTGCGATTACCTCTCGCAGCTGAATCTTTATCCCTGGGTAAGGGCGGAGGTCTTCCGAAATCTGGCAATTACTCCTTCACTTTTAAAACATTCCGATAACCTAATTGATGACACGGTTGGTCGGGTGAGAATTCGGGGAGTGGGAATTTGTTTTCTGTTTGTGACTGGGGAATTTTTTGATGCATTTGCTGTCTGGGGTTGTACCTTGAATCTTGATTGGGAAACGTTTTGTGTTGAGTTTGGATATATATTTCTTGTTACTTTTTAATCCATTAGAACTGAATTATGAAAAGACTTTCACTTATTATAGAATATTCTTTAATCAAAATTATGTCTTGAAATGATTGTATTAAAAACAGAAAGAAATTTTAACTATCGTTTATTCATCTGAAGAAAAGATTATTAAAATAGAATAGATACTTCGTATTTTGCTAGTATCATGGTGTCATTTTTTTCATGTTGCTGCTTAATATTTCTAAACAGTATTGAGTATACATATATATATAAATTATTTTTTAAAATCAGAGTAGTAGCAATAGTAACAGTAAAATCAATCCAAAGTGGCCAGTATGACCCTTCTAACTTGGTGAAATCATTATGATAGTGCGAGTTTTTATTATTATTAATATTAAAATAACTGTGGAATTTTCCAAGAACAAAAACTAATAATTTATTATTCCTGCTGTTACAATGCATAGTTAATTTTGACATAATTTTTTAAGCTTTTAGCAAACAATTAGAAAATTTTAAATAAATTTTTTAAAAAGTTGATGAACTAACTTCAAACTCTATCCTGCATGACTTTACAGTCAAAAAAAAACAAAAATGGCAAATCTTTCCCACTTAATCATTTAAATATGCGATTCATTTCTAAGTATTAATATTTTCAATTTATAGATTCAAAGTGTGCAAACTATTAATGGCTGATCAAGCTCTACCACTAATAGTCAGTCAGATTATAAAAACAATATTTCATAATAGCTTAGAAAATCAATTATTGCTTGCAGAAAATTCCAATGAGAAATAAGCAAAACACTTATTTTAAATATTTACTTTTAGACAACCATTTTCTCTGTTTAACAATTATTCTACAAAAAGAAAAAAATAATAATAGCTATAATCAACAATACAATTTCACGATTATTAGAGATAATCATTTTAGCATTCATTTTCAATTGTGCCTTTAAAAAAAAAAGTACCTTTTTTTTTTTACTTATTCGTCTCATTTTATCCACCCTCTCTCTGTCATTTCATAAAAAAGCCAGATTGGGTGAAACACGCACACATAATAACAATAATAATAAAAAAAAATTCCAATACCCTGACACATCACAGACTTAAGAGAATTTAAAAAGAACCAAACGACTTTAAGTAGCGCAGACGATAATAAGAAAGAAGAAAGAAAAAAAAAAAAAGGGAGTATTAAAAAAATCCACCAAACGATTAAACATTCCTTTTTTTCTTTCAATAACGCGAGGGATCTTCGACCGATCCGCCCGCATCGTTTGGCAGGTGTGGGTGGGCCAGCACGTGGCCTTGGCTCTCCCTGGCCTATCCCAGTATTAAAGGGGTGGGGAGGTGCATGGTTTTCGATAATGATTCCAAGATTCCAAAGCCTTTTGTTTTCTTTCATCGGAAGGTTACGACTTTCTTCTCCCCCTCCCTCTTTCCAGCCTATTTTATTTCCTTTCCCCCTCTCAGCTTTTTAATTTTTTTATTATTATTATTTGTTTATTTATTGAATGCACTCGTTCCAATCTCTCGTTTGGCTCGTCTTTGGGCGTAGGGTATTTTTTTTTTCCCGCCAATACATTTAAAGTGGTTAATTATAATTTCGTTATTGGATTGATTGCCGTTCTTAATTCGGGCCTGCTACGGGGATGGGGATGTAACGAGGTATAAAGCGTGGTCGTTCGCTGCTGGTGAAATTGAATGTTCTGCATTTTTTTCATAGCCCCTCCGTAGTAGATAAGAGAATGTTAACGATGGTAATTTTTGGCTGAGATGTATGAGTATATGATTTTTATTTTGTTCCGCAATTTATGCTTATTTTATTTGCTGACTTGGACTTACACCACACCTAAAACTTCTGCTCAGCTGCCAAATAATTGTACAACTTCACCATATTCTTACAAGTTAATTCCGAATTTTTGCCATACTTTGTTATGTTAAGTCATATTTATTTAACAAATATAATTTCAGAATTTGAAATGCCAAACTCATCAAGTAGATAAACTTAAAAAAGGGGGTGTGTGAATTAATATTATCAGAAGATTTTGGCAGTACTTTAAAAGCATGAAATAAATAGTTGCAATTTTTCAATATGTCGAAGAACAATGTTTACAATTTTGAACAATTTTCTTAAGTTTCTTAAATAGATTGAATCCCCCCCCCTTTCCACTCTGCCATATATTTCCTTTCTCTTCTCTACTTTGTCTAACATTGATGCTATTATAAAGATAGAAAATATTTAAATCAGTTTAACTATCTTTTTCTGTATATAGCCCTCTCCCGTTTCCAAGACCATATAATCCTCTATCTGTTTAAAAACTTAGAATATCAAGTAAAAAATAATTTTTTAAAATTTCGTGTACTACTATAAAACTACGCATAGAATAATACGTCATAAAATAAATAAATAAATGATATAAGGATGCTGCATAAATAAAACACGCATACAAAAAAAAATAACGTACAAAAAACTTTATTGGTTTAATAACATGAAATGAAAATTATGAATGGATTTAGTCTATATAATAAAAAAAATTATGTTTGTTTTTTAAATTGATTGATTTCAAAAAGTGTTTTCGAGGGTGTGTGTCTTCTATCAATAGTCAGTTTGCCTAGTGGGTTTTTTCGCAAGTTTTCTCCAATGCGACATGTAAACGGGTGGAAGTTTACCCTAAAACCCTTTCGAAAAGCAATTATTTTTTTTTCATCACCCATTGGTGGGAAACGAAGTCAACCGATATACAATAAAAGAAGATGTAGAATTGAGAAGCTTAGTAACAATTCTACTTACTTTTAAAATTATTGAAATGATGAAGTCTTGCTTATTAATTATTTAATGAGGAGGTTTTGTTTATTGAAATGATGTTTGATTTACGAAATTTATTATATGGACGTTATTTTTTATTTATTTTAATAAAATAAAAAAGGAAAGAAACTGCCACTTGCTGCTGGGACAAAGACAAGAGGAGAATAACTTTTCTCCTCTTGTCTTGTGATCC